>OY978526.1:52280139-52335139 GCA_963854835.1 Megamerina dolium | reverse complement strand
TCGCTTATATAGATATACAGCATATAGTTTCTTTATGGTATTATTCTTATTACTATGTTTATTATTAAATATTATTTTCAGTTTGTGAAACACCACTAAACACTTCATAAATAACGCGTTCTTGTATAAAAAATCACAGCAAAACACAACAAAAAACAATGCCATCATCATATCGCTCGATAGTCGCTAACTGGTCTTCAATACCACACATTCTCAACTTCATCTGATTTATTATATGTACAAGTATGTACAATATACAATAGCTTACTTCTTTTGCTTCTACGTAGTTTATATTCGATGTAGTTCATTATTATTTTTTATGGTTGATTTAAGGGAATTAAATATGTATGTATGTAGGTTTGGCGAAAAATCACTTCAAATAAATCTTCTGCTGCGAATAAATCAAGACACATATATCTATATAAATATATATCCATTTAAATCCATTGGGAATCATTTTTCGGTTACACCTACCGTATTTATGAAAACCATTAGAAAGCAATATATGAAATTTATATGCATTAGCAGCGATGTAATATAAGTAGATCAATTTTGTTGAGCTAAATAGTTAATTTTAATAAGTGTGACAGTGTACTCTTTCTTAAAAGTAACTAAATGCATGTCCACTTTTAATGGAATGTATTAAATCACAAGCTTTAAATCAAGTAGTTGTACTACATGTTATTACAATTTATGATTAATAAACATAATAAGTCATCAAAGTTCATTTTTGTACAAAAATTAGTCATTGGGCTCCACTTATGGTAATTCGACGAAAACACAAAGTATGTAAATGTATACCCAAATACACTTGTGTATGTTGCAAAGTTAATTACAGGTATTACTTGTTTTTACAATACGTGCGTTGGTACACATCTGCTTTTATAACGTTTTGGTCATTATTTTAAGTGCTCTACGTACTTTTTTTTTTAAATATATTCATATGCAGTCTAATTATTTTCTCAAATTTATATAGTAGCACTTAAAAAGTAGAATCGAAAACTCAACACAACTATTTAAGTTCAATTGATTGGTTCTTCATTACTTGATTACTGAGTTCCGAATGGCTCTAAGCTATTTACTCGATATCTAATTCTTCTGTACGAATAGCTTTTGATTCACAGAGGCTACCGGGTCTACACGTAGATGACGGATTGGATAACAATATTGTTAAATATATACTTTTAATTCTTCAGGAAAAAGGAAGGCCCTTGCTGGGCATGCAAACAGATGTCTGGTGTCATGCTGACCGTAGTCACAATGGGGTGATGTCTTCGTTGAGTCATCCTCAAGCATGGAAAGCTTTGGTTACCCTTGGCGAGGCTCAGCTCAGCGGCAACAATGTATGAAGGGCAATATGGTTGGTGTTTGCTCAATGGCAGTCAAAATATCATGTTGATGTAGGCTGTTTAGCGCGACCATTCGAGATGTGTGGTGGTCCTGTGATGTGTTGCGCGTTTGTATTTTCTTGCAATGTATTTGGCATTCGAACGGTACCTACCTGTCAGCAAGCTATTGACAATTCTTCCGGTAGTAACAACTTGCCATGGAAAAGCTCCAAAAAGAACAAAAGGGTTCTGCCATTCGGAACCGGCTAAAATAAGTAGGTCTCTTCTAATACTATCCAAAATTTAAGACGCACAATAGTAGTAGAAGAAAAGCTCGGCCAAAGAGAACTTCGGGGCTTACAAGTGCCACATATTTATTTTTATTTTTATTTAGTATTGGCAGTGATCGTCACAAAGCTGTAAAAAAAATATCCCCGAGAATTTCGGGATTATTGCAATGGGTATGACATTGCCATCCACGATAATATGAAGCGCTTCTTTTCTGGCTGTACAGAGTGTCGCAGTAGACTTTTCAGGTGACAGTATAAGACATGTGGCCAAAATGGTGCAGTCATCTTTATAGGATACTAATTTGACTCCTTTCTAATTTAAAAAAAAAATACATTAGTAAGTTCTTTTGAATAAGTCAATATAAAGTATATACAAGGTGCCACAATTATGTATTAAGACTGCCTCTAGAAAACACAATTAAAATACGATATCTGCTAATTTTTCGGTATATTTATTCGAAATATTCTCCTCCTGATTTAATACACTTGTTACATCGATTTAATAGTGATTCAAACGCGTGTTCCAGCTCATTTTTCGGAATTGCCTCCAGTGCCCTCGTCGAAGCCCGTTGTATGGGCTAAATGTCATCAAAAAAGCATCCTTTCAACTTCAATTTTAGTTTTGGGAACAAAAAGAAGTCGCACGGTGCCAAATCAGGTGAATACGGCGGGTGATTTAACACACAGACCTGATTCCGAGCCAAAAATTGACGAACAATGAGTGCTGTGTGACTCGGTGCATTATCGTGCAACAGAGACCAAGTTTTTGGATTGCGGTATTCTGGTCGAACACGACGGATTCTGGACATCAAACGCTTCAAAACTTCGAGGTAACATGCGGAAGTAACTGTTTGACCAGTTGGAACAAATTCTTTGTGGATAATACCTTTGCTATCGAAGAATGTGATGAGTATTGTTTTGATTTTTTTATGGAACTTTTTGTGTTTTTTTGGCTTGTGGTGAGTTTTTTGATTTCCATTCCGCACTTTGACGCTTGGTTTCTGGATCGTATTGGAAACACCATGTTTCATTACCCGTAACAATTGTTTTCAGGAAGTTTAGATTATTTTCTGCAGCTGCAACCATGTCTCTAGAATGACTGACTCTCATTAATTTTTGGTCTTCGGTCAATGTGTGTGGAACAAATCTCGCGCAGACCTTTGTTTGCCGAATCCTCGTGAAGAATGAGTCGGATAGTTTCTCTGTTGATGTTTAAGGCCTCTTCCATCATTTTCACTGAAGCATTGCGGTCTTCTGTAATAAAATCACGAACTTTCTGGATCGGCGTCCGCACTGAAATTGGCGTTCCTTCTTTTATTTCATTTTCCAGCAACTCTCTGCCATCCACAAACCGTTTATGCCATATAAAAACATTTGATCTTGATAAACAAGCATCTCCATACGCTTGCTGCATCATTCCGAATATTTCTGATGCACTTTTACCAATTTTTGCGTCGAATTTAATGACCGCTCTTTGCTCGATGTTGTAATTTCAACATCAAACACGTGTTTTGTAAAATGAATGTCAATAAATATTAAATGTCAACCAAATGCCATGAAATTTTGACAGTTAGTAGAGGGCGGTTGAAGCTTCAAAATGCATGTGCTCACATATAGATGGCGCGCATGGTTGCTGAGATATGGTTCGAGTCTGAATATATAATTGTCGTACCTTGTAAGTGGTTTCAAACCTATATAATGTTACAACCGATGAATCGTTAAAAATCAAAAATATTTACAAATTTGACTGAATCATTTATGCACACGGAATAAATTAGATAAACATAAAAGATTAACAATCAAAAAATCCTTAATTTACTTAAGCAGTTATAAATTAAACTTGAATATCATGTCGCTTCAGCGACAACGTAGGCATCATAATTACCCTTACACGGTTAACAGTTCTAATTTAAAATAAAGAATTACATCGATCCAAATAATACCTCGTTTAACATCCACTAGAAATACCCAAAGTTACAGTTACGAAGTAAAAATTTGCAATAAGAATGGAGCTGATAAACAAACTTATACGAAAACAAATTATAATTTCGTCACAGTGTGAAATAACGATTTAAATTACATTGTTATTATAGTTCTTCTCTTAACTTTACATTTTAAACCAATTTACAATCGCGTTATTAGAGCAATTTCAACATACATAACATATCTTCCTGATATTCCCCCCTTTCCCGCTGTTGTATAAAATTTATCATTTTTTTAAATTACTTACTGCAATTAATAATCAAGCAATCTAATGATCCTAAACATTCTATATGAGAACTTACGGCATCACTTCTTTAGAAGATTTCTTGGATATTTTAAGTACAACTTTTCTTCATCACTGTATATATGTATTTATATCAGATGTAGATGTATCGTATAAGTATGCATTCGTAAAGTATGAATTTGAATAACGATATGATCTCAATTTAATGAATTACCTTTCTGATGAGCAATAATAGGTAATGCATAATGATTAAAAATTTTTAGTTTTTTTAGAAAGGGAAATAAATAAATAAATAATAAAACCGTCACAAAACAAAAACTCAAATTCAATGCAACTAATTAAATCCAGTTATATAAAATGTTTTACTAATATGCAATACATCTTTGAATTCAATACCTACTAATTGACTCAAGTAGGTTCATATGTATCTTCGTTTATTACACCCTGCATAAGTATATGCAAGGTATATTCATTTCGGTCAGATGTTTGTAAACACTTGAAGGATTCTCACAGAGATATAGAAAATTATATATGTTCGTGATCAGCGTCGCTTAAATTTTCGATTTAACGATGTCCGTCCGTCCGTCCGTCTGTCTGTCACCTGGCTAGTGTCTGTACATGCCACGCCCACTTGTTAATGGGACTACCATACTAAGTTGCGAAAATTAAAAAAAATTTAACCGCTTTAACTTACGAACTATTGAACGTAGAACAACCAAATTTAAGGTGTGAATTGATATTGTAAAATTAATTAGATTTACAATGAAGAGGTAAGCCATGCCCACTTTTTATATAGCTTCCATACTAAGCCTCGGAATTATCTTAAAAACCTCCTATAATTTAAAGGAAACCCAAATAAAACTCAGATCAAGCTTAAAATTAATCAGTTATGGTGGCTGCTACACAAAAGCTCAAAGTTGAATCTCGAATACAAAGTGCTATTATATAAAGCAATCCTGAAGCCAAACTGGACTTATGGTATTCAGTTATGGGGCACCGCATCTCCCCCAAATATCGAAAAATTGCCTGAGAATTATAGTAAACGTGCCTTGGTATATGAGGAATGTTAACATCCATCGAGATTTGAATGTACCCACAATTTCTGAGGAAGTTGCAATGTCCTGCAGAAGCTACATTCAAAAATTACACAACCATCCGAATCCCCTTGCTAGGCAATTGTTGCTGAGCACAGGCCATCGACGACTAAAAAGAAATGACACATTGAATAGACTGCGTAATTGCTAAACCTCGCGACTCAACAAAGTGTGATTGAACAATACGAATGGTAGAAAGATTGAATAAATTAGTAATATATGCAAAAATTGTTTTTTAAAAAGTGGAAATAAAAGAAAAAGATGGATATTAGAGCAAATTTTATATATATATATATATATATATATATATATATATATATATATATATAATATATATGTATATATATATATATATATATATATATATATATATATATGTATATATATGTATATATATATATATATATATATATATATATATATATCTGCATATGCAGGGTATAATTTGGTCTGCCCCAGCCGACTGTAAGGTGATTTTTGTCTATCACAAATATGAAATCTAATATTAAAAAAAAATTATCGAAAATTTAACTAATCGATTCAACAAAAAAGCAAACAAAACAATACAAAAAACAAGATATTTTTATGCATTGTTGAATAATATAATAAAATGACGGTGGTGTGGGTACATCCAATCTCTTTATTAAACAATTGTCACTATAAATTTATTATATAGTATTTTTGCATATCACTGGAACAGGTATTTGGTGTGACTTTCGAATTCTAATTCATTATAATAATTCTTAATAGTTGATATTGACTAATAAATGTCTTTAACATTTAATTCAATTATCTATCCTATCTTCCATATACTCGTAGACCTCGTTATGAACATACAATTGTGACCCAGTAGACGATACCTCCTTACGAAATTTTTGAAACATATTCAAAAGTCAAGTTGTTGATAACAATATGCTCATCATATATAGAAAATGATGATAACAACCACAATAACAGTTCGAACGGATGTTATACGCAGGACATTCGTGACATGAACTGTTAACAATTGAACGCATACGCAGCCATATTTTTCATACATATATTCACATTTGAATATGACATTTAAATGACAGCTGTGGTCGTAATGCTGTGTTCTGTATTTTATCGGAGAAGTTTTTGTGATAGTAAGGGGAATTCTATTGTTGTTGTTCATTGTAATATACCAACCACATTTGACGTTTGGTTTATTAATCAGTTTGGCCTAAGGCTACCCAACCTCCGAAAAGATATCAGACGTAATTTTCTACAAATGAACAAATATAAGTATAAATATTTTCTCGCCCCTTTTGTTATTATTTTCTCTTTGAATTTTCAATTTATATAAAAATTAAAGCGAGATGGAAATGAATGAGAGAATGAAAATGAGGGCACACAAAAACAAATGTCAAAGGACACATAAGTTTACATTTGTTCGTTTTATTTTTTATTTGAGTTGTGTCTAGAATTTTTCCACTTTTTCGACTCTCTCTCTCTCTCGTCACTAACAACAACAAAAAAACAATTTTTTTTAAATGAGGATTTAAATGTATAATAAACAAAAAATTCAAACAAATGTCAGCCGCGTGTTAATCAAGTGTGAATAAATGGTGCAAAGATTAGAGCATTACACAAGAGGAGTAAATAAAAAAATCGGGGTGTGATGAAAGCACGATAACAGGTTGAATATGTATTACGTATGTATATGCACGCGGTTAAATGTCTGAAAAATATTAAAATACAAAACCCATTTGTGTTTGTGCGTGATCAAAAAGGATGACAGAAAGTGAAAAATATCTTTAATGGCTTTTTAAACGATTTTTAAATAGTCACACAAGCACTCGCAATGGAATTGCAAAAAAAACCCAACCATATTTAAGATCGTATAAAAGCCAAGAATTATTTTTGTGTCCACTAGATATACACGTAACCAAACAAATATTCAAAGATAGTAAACTTGTTTAAATAGAAAACGTATGAATTTTCAAAAATCGTAGAATTGAACTTTTAAAATTGTTATTAGGGTTGATAGGAAGGCGAAGAGCCACCTATCATTTTACATCATCCACCCATCATCCAAGATAATTGTATTCAATCGAATAAAATAAAATAAAATTCAGAAAATAATTCATGCAAATTAAGCACAAATTTTGTTATCATGATTTCCGAAGTTTTGTTTTGTTATTTTTATAGTGAATTCAACGTCAACATCTTCTTTCCATTTATTGCGCATACCACGAAGTGTCGACAATAGCATATCTTGAAATGAAAATATTGTCTTTTAGAAAATTGTCTAACACCCCCAATAAATACACGCGGCTCTCCTCATTTGTATGAAATTCACCACCATCACTTCGCGATTACCATCATATCACCGCACTCACCAACAACCCAAGTATGTGCGATTACTACGTTAAACACCATTGGCCTCGGGGTAACTTCAAAAGTCCGCTTTAGATATTGATGTTTTTGTTATTCTTGTGATTACTGTAAATATTGCTGATGATGCTATTATCTTCTATCACTAACCATTTTTTGCTCTCCTTACGCATTGCGATCATCGCCTATCAACAATACCGTCTTAAGATGCCCCTTTTGTAAGAGAAAAGAAAAATCGTTTTATTGGCTTTAAAGTTGTCGCGTATTGTTACAGAAATCAAATAAAATAGAAAAAAGCGCAATCATACGTATGTATATACGCATATACATACAGCCGTAAATAAGTTTAGTATTAAAAACTCACACCGCTATTATGTCCATTCAGTGATTTCCTTTACGTTTTGTTTTGTCATGTTTATTGTAAAATGTTGCCTTTGTTGTTTTTCACTATTTCAATATTTCACAGTGGGGCCGAGGCATAATTTTGTGTTTATATTTTTGTACATTAAATTGGGCTTTAGAAAATGGACAGAACTTCGTATGTTAGAAATTTGATACTTTTTCTTCATTTTAATTTCATTTAAATTTTTGAGCTAAATATAATCTCAATAATAATGTTGTACATAGTGCTGAGCAATCGCATTAGTATAAAAGATGATGCTTATTATTGAGCCAAAATTATAAAACACAAAAATAATTTTTAAATTAAAAAAATTATATAAAATTCACAAAAAAAAATTTTATATATTTTTATTTGTCATTCAAATTAATTTTTTCAGTAAAAGAACATGTGCCGATATTACGAAAATTAAAATATATACTATCGATATAATATCGAACAAGAGCTAATTGTTTTGCTATTTAAGTAAAAGAAAAAATTGTTTTTCTCTATAAAACTTTCAAAATATGACGAGACCTTAAAGTCAACTTAAAAACCTCCTGTGAGGTTTAATAACTACGTTTAAACTTAAATATAAACTGCGATTATGTGTAAATTGCAGTCAAACTAAATTTGAACTAAAACTCAAAAACTGACCCTTAAAACATATTGATTTACTTCTTCATAATTTTTTTACATAAATTATATTTTCAGTAGCTGCTCTTGTGATATAACTTTCAGCAACGTTTTCATGCCATATGTATACTAGCGAAAGAATTTGTTATTACTATAATAAAGAGTTTTCCATTAGGGACATAACAATTTTATCTATTAATAAAACACAGAAATATTTGAGATATTGAGTTCAAATTTATTGTGGATATATTGCAAGCATTGCATTTTATGAATGAAATTCGATTTCGGTCATATGACCACCACGAGCCCGTTTACAGCGGTCGATTCTTTGGACCCAATTTTCCACTACTCTAGCACACATTTCGCTCGGAACGTTGGCAATTTCGCGTTGGATGTTGTCTTTGAGCGAGTCTAAAGTTGCTGGCTTGTTGGCATAGACCAGTGACTTGATAAAGCCCTATAAAAAGAAATCCAATGGTGTTAGATCGCATGAACGAGGCGGCCATTCGACCGGACCATTTCTCGAGATAATACGTTCACCGAATTTGACGTGTGCTGTGTGGCTAGTGGCACCGTCTTGTTGAAACCACATATCGCTGATGTCAAGTTCATCCAATTCTGGCCACAAATAATCTTCCAACATAGCACGATAGCGCTCTCGATTGACGGTAACATGACGGTCGTTTTCATCCATGAAAAAATACGGCCCAATCACACCTCCGGCATGAAAACCGCACCAAACAGTAACTTTTTGCGGGTGCAATGGTGTCTCGAGAAGCACTTGTGGGTTTGTTGCTTACCAATAACGCATATTTTGCTTGTTGACAAAGCCATTGAGCCAGAAATGAGTTTCATCACTGAAGATGATTTTTCACTCTTAAAGTTGCGACCACCGACTCAGAATTTCGGTAATAATTTTTAATAATTTCCAAATGTTGCTGGTTCGTGAACTTTACCATGATGAGAATGTTGACTTTAACTAACGTTTTGACATTGACAGTTGATTAAAAAAGTTTAAGGGTGCGTTCATATAAAGATACGAAATTGTTATGTCCGTAATGGAAAACCCTTTATGTTGATATTTATATCGCTCATTTGCTGCAAGACCGGCATAAATCAAAAAACGTGATTTTTGAGTTAAGGCTGCAGAATTGTTCGTTATATCATACTTCATGTTGAGTGAAAAATTCATATGAATACCTCTTATATGCTCCGCTTGAGAAGAGAATTTTTTCCGTGTTTTCCGTGTACGGTTGGAGTAAGTTGAAAACTTCTAACGCGTTTTATGGAAAATCGATTTTTTTGACTTATGCCGGTCTTGCAGCAAATGAGCGATATGTGTACTCGTATTAGCCAATGTCGCATGGACTATTGTGTAATGCGTAATAGAGACTGTGGAGTAACATTTTAGTGACCAAATAAAATTCACAAAATTTCATAAAGATATTCAAATATTATTCTAACAAAATGTTTGTCTATATTTCTCTTCATTCTCTTATTTTCTGACCAATGTGGAATTTCTTGCGGTTTTAATATAATGGTGTACTAAATTTGAAACCAGATCTAAACAGACTGAAATATACCATTCAGCAGACAATAAGTGCCACTGTTCCTATACCTACATTTAATGTATTCTGAAAGGGTGCAAATTACATTATTTGTTACATTTTTTGACTCTCCTTTATTCTTTTCATAGATGAATGGTGTTAATGAGAGGTTTGTCGTAACATTTGTATTGGGTACCATAACATTTTATCTAATCTTGTTTCATATTATTTTTACGTTATGTAGACATGTATTCTTTTGTAAATACTATAGGCCTGCTAATATATTTTTTGGTTTTAATTATACTTTAAGTACTATGAAGTTATAAAGCATTGAGAATCAAGAAAGAAAGTAATAAGTTTATACTTCAAAAATTCAATAATATTAAACAAAAATTTAAAGTATCGTTAATATTTTTATATTATTATTATTATTTATTATGTATTATATATTTGATTTGGTATACATATTTTTTGGGGGACACAAAACATTAATCATTAGAAAGCTATTAAAATTCGTCACACTTGTACAATAAATATTATATATGTACTTATAAGACACATTTTTTACAATAAAAATACCACAAACAGTGGAAATACATATACAGGGTGGTTCAACTTGTTTCTGAAAAAATAATTTTCAAATAATTTGATTCAATATTCAAAATTTGTTTACTTTTTATATATGATATGGTGGAATAGGTCGCAGAAAGCTCGAATGGCGTAATTTGCTCGTTTTTAGCATTCTGCATCACATTGGTCACTGATTCGCGCGATATGGCTGCTATTTCCAGGTGGATGCTGGCTTTAAATTCGCCTTTGTTTATTAAAATAAAATATTGACTTCAAGTATCCCCGAGTGAATACGGGGACTATTCAAAATCTTAATTTTATGGCATCAAGCGTACAGGGAACAATGGCGTTATAAAATCGATGATTCACAACCAGAAGTGATCCATAACACTTTCACGAACAATGAGCATAAAAATCGATTACCATAGCCCGATAATGCACATGATTAATAGTTGCTCTTTGACCACGTCCATCTTCGAAAAAGAATGGCCCGATAACCATTTCGCGCAAATACCATACCATCCGGTAACTTGATGCGGTACATGAAGAGAAACCTTTTCACCAAACCGGCAATTTATTTTATTTATCATCACTTCTTCTCCATGCACGTTGAGTTTTCACAATTGAGAAGCTATTTTCAATGCGCAACTAAACATTTTAATTCATTCGATTGGCGACTCCCAAGAATGAAGCTTCAAATACGTACTCTAATAGCCTAGACAGACGGCAGCCTAATTCCGGATTACCGAGTTAATTCGAATTAACTCGGGCATTAACTGCAGCTAATCCGCATAAACTATATGGGTTAATCCTCAAAATAAAAGAGGATTAGGTCAATTTGCGCTGGCAACACCGCTAAAAATTGTCTATTGTGAATTTTTGTCGATCCATTTTACACAAAATTAGGTGTGTTCGCTAACAAAAAACTTTCAACAATTGTTAACAGTTTTCAACATGAAAAGCGTTGGCGAACAAATAAATCCAGCTGTCAATTAAGAACTGTGAATGTCAATTTACAAGTTTCTAATAGTTTTCAGTTCACTTACTTCTTGTAGATTTTCTCATATCGAGAGTGACAGATGACAGAAATTGATAGTGATAGTAATGTAAGTGAGCAGACCTAATAAAACAGCAATCAGCCGTTTAGTTAATCCGCAATACTGCCGTCTGTCAGGTTATTATTTTATTCGGATTAAGTGCGCCGGTAATCCGGAATTAGGCTGCCATCTGTCTAGGCTATTACACAGCGTACAGAGTGGCCAGCTTGCTTGGCCACCCATTATAGTACATACACGTCCATACGTATGCAAGCGAGAAGTTGTTAATGTTTTTTGTAATGACCTTGTAACTTTGAAAAGCCATGTGACCATGCTCATGTCCCTTCCTTTATATAAAACTGTCGTTTTTTTTTTTTTATTAATACTGACCAACAGGCAAAGCTGAAAATATAAAAACTAGTCACTCTTCAGTACATTTATGAGTACATACGCGATAACAATTATGGGATGCCATTTAAAATTTATTTTTATATGGAAAAAAGCATACGCGCTCATATGTAAACAGTTATTGGCAAACAATATTATTTATGGTTTTTTGAAAAGTTTAATAAATATTATACTGTATGTACATATGTACAGATATATACAAGTATATGGTACGTAAGTATTATAGATTCGTATGAATATTTTTTTCAATTGTGAATTGTGGTATTATATGACGTCATTTTGAATCCATATTCGATTTGACGTAATATGATCTATTCTTAAGTTAATTTGTTTGTTCTTCTTCACTTTTTATTTATTATTAATTTGCTTCCTTTTTGTAAAGAGGTTAACTATTCCTCCAACTCAATATCGCATTGGTGGTGACAGACATTAGACCAGACAATGTTAAATGAGTCAGTGTTCATTTAATACATAATTACCTAGTCTTTGTCGTAGGGTTTTTTTAGAAGCCTAGATTTTGTTTGATCGACAAAATAATAACGATTTTTGGTCTCAAAATTGCTACTTTCAGTTTCAACACTCGCCAATTCGTAAAAAAAAATTATTTTAAAAAACCCCTACGATAAAGACTAGATTATAGTCTAAATTTTATTAATCTTTTCCATTTTTGTCATTCTGATGATTATAGATAAAATGAGAGTGGTCACCGCTAAGGACTTCACTTTTGCGACAGTTGAAAGATGACGTGTGTACTTAACTAATATTGTAAATAAAAAAAAAAAAATTTGACATGTTCTGGAAAGTAAGCGCTTTCATTGAGAAAAAAATCCACCCAATAATGCGTATAGGTTTTCTACAAAAAATTCATAAAAAATATGCTTTTTTCGGCGCTCCTAGGTGTATATCCCCCCTTAAATGATATCCATTTTTATGTTAATCACTTTACTTTTATTTAAACTATTAGCTATTAGTTTTT
The DNA here is from genome assembly GCA_963854835.1 of Megamerina dolium. NCBI lineage: Eukaryota > Metazoa > Arthropoda > Insecta > Diptera > Megamerinidae > Megamerina > Megamerina dolium. The sequence goes on along the minus strand of OY978526.1, from coordinate 52,322,292 downwards.
AAACTATTATTTCTTAGCAATTCATTTCGAGACCCCACGCCTTTTGAAAATGATATCGATTTGGTTCTTATATTGTATTATTTTTTAGTTTTTTAAACTACTATTTTTTTAACCTCCACAAGGACAAGAAGGTCAGTGTTTAGTGCGTTGGCCTTCTGATCTGTAAGTCGTGGATTCAATCACCAGCTGAAGCATAAATTCATTATCGAAAAGATTTTACTTTCGAAAGGTGTCAGCAAGCAATCAGCAATTTTTCCGGCAGTAACAATTTTCCATGGAAAAGATTCTAAAAGAACTCTGTGGCAAAGCTCAGAAAAAGTGATGCCACAAGGGTTCTGCCGTTCGGAACCGGCTAAAATAAGTAGGACCCTTCTAATACTGTCTAAAATTTAACACGCACAACTGTACTTGAAGAAAAGCTTGGCCGAAAAGCTCTTCAAGGCTTATAAGTTCCACATATTTATTTTGTAGACGGAAATAGATAAGACAACATGATGCGTAATAAGTAATAAGACAAAAGCCAATAGTTAAATTTATACGCATTTAATATAACTTCAGCGAGTACATATATGATAAATTATATTATATGTGGAAATACTTAAGGGCAAGGCTCGGTACATGAGCCAAGATAAGATTTTCTTTCCGGATTCTAATGCCCAAAACAGTCATTACGTGGCGTAGAGTCACATCTTGCACGATGTGTCCCTGTTTCTAACAGAATATGGCAGATATAGATGGGAACAACTAGATAAAACCGCAATCGCGGGTGTCGAACGACCGTACCCATAGGATGAATTGCACTGCGTTACTGTGTCTTCCAGATACCTGCCGACCTCTGGTTTCATTTTAGCCTTTTCAAAATATCGGGGGCTATGCTCTGGATGACCCCTTTTCCCGCCAAGTAGAGGGAACCGAAATGAATGATAATAATACCAATGACAACAAAGGCAATAACAACTACGTTAACGGGAATTCTGCGGAACAGAAGTGGTTGTGCAAGCCCTCAAAAGGAGCACTGTTATCAACAGTACTTCCCCACAGGCAGCATCACCGAAACATCAATACACTAGCGAGTATTCCAGTAAGATCAGTAGAATACAGTACTTGCAGCAGTAAACCCCGACAAGTCACCTTGAAGGATCTGTTGCTGGTAATAGCGGCAGACAAAAACAGCAGACCCGAAGTGTGGATAATGACCTGAAAAGCACTACAGCACTCCCAGCGCTGAAAGCCAGGATACCACCAACTGCTGAAAAAAGCGCGACCTCGTCTGCTAAAAGGTTAAGAGACAAAGCAAGTCCCAGGACGTCAGCACAGGCAACGACAAAGTTTCCCGCTGCAAAGAAAAGGAAAGCAGATCTCGACTCTCCGCATCCACAGAAGAATGGACCCAAGTTCAAAAGAAGAGAAAACTGTCGAAAAACAGGAAATCCATCAGGTTCATCCCAGATACGATTTTAATCTAGCGAAGTGGAGAGGGCACGACATATGCGGACATGCTAGGTGTTGTAAAGGCTAGTATAGTACTGCGAGAAGACCTGCACAAAAAGAGGGTCCCCTCATAGAGCTTAAAAGGAGCAATAATGCGAGACAACTAGCTATCCGATAGCTATGGAAAGGCCTTGGAAGGTGTTGCAATGGTCAACGTGAAGACTCACACAATTACAGTCTAGTGTAAGGGCCTTATCACTGGACTGATTAAGGATGTAGAGTTCCTTGATGATATAGCAGAGCAGGCGCAGGTGAAGAAACTGGACTCGTTTTCTATCAAGAGTATGCGAAATACCTATGGAGGTACACAATCTACATATATATCGCTCCATGCGGAAGGTGCTAAAAACTTCTGACACTTGGACACATCAAGGTAGGATAGGTCCGCTGCTGAGCAACAGAGGTCATATCTCCCATGAAATGTTACAGATGTTGAGAAGCGGCGCGCAAAATGAGAGCATGAAGGTTTTGCACCTTAATACCAACCACTGCAAAGCAGCTCAAGATCTACTGTGGCAAAAAGTTGCTGAAAACAAGGTGGTGCACTACTATCTAAACCATATAAAGACATCGACTCACATAACTGGATGATAGTTATGTGAGTCGATGGCAACAAAACCCCCCAGTGTAAGATGCCAGCACCCGGCTGTGGGTGCACATGGGCGAAACTAGAAGGCCTCTATCTGAGCTGCAACGGCACCACCACGGTGGCCACTAAAACACTTTGCGCGTATGATGTCGGCTATGGAGCTGAAGTTAAGAGGGAAGCGGATTTTGTCTTGCTGAGCACTACTGAAAAAACTTAAAACGTTATCAAATGTATTTTGTGCTTGATATATATTCATATGTTTCATATATTTTTTAATCTCGTACAATTAAAGCGGAATAAGCGGAGAGTAGTAGGCTCTAATATTGTACATATTAAAATTAAAAATCAAGTAAGTCAATGGAACTTTTTACAACAGAGGCATACATATCTATGTATTACTTATTATATTAAAAAGAAACAAAAACTCTCAAACAAATATATATTTGCTAAAAAGTTATTATACATGTAGTTATTATATTTGTAGTTAATTGCTTACAAAGCATAAGTTACTTTTAATAATAAAGGGTTATCCATTTCGCGGTTTCAAAAGTATAGGGCTAGAATTCGACATCTGTCAAACTGAGTTGTTAAAACAATTTCTTTCTTTTTTAGTTCAAAGTCTGACATTTGCGAAAATGGATCGCTTAACTATCGCACAACGCATTAAAATTGTAAAAACCTACTACAAAAATGGTGATTCTGCCACAGCCACATATCGTGCTTTAAGAGGAGATTATGGTTTACATAATCGTCCAACTACGCAAGCAATTGGCAAAATTGTGAAGAAATATGAAGAGACTGGATCGGTTACAGATATTGTAAGGCCTGTGCATCATCGTTTCGCTCGTACCACCGAAAATATCGCTGCTGTAAGTGAAAGTGTTGCCGAAGACCCGAATGTGTCGATTCCTCGTCGTTCTCAGGAATTAGGACTGTCTTACGGCACATTATGGCGTATTTTGCATTTGGATCTACACCTACATCCATATAAAATCCAGCTCACACAACAACTGAAGCCAGCTGACCATTCACAACGTCGTAGATACGTCGAATGGGTGCTTGAACAACAGGCGGTGGACGGCGATTTTTCGAACAAAATTTTCTTCAGCGACGAAGCACATTTCTCACTCGGTGGGTATGTTAACAAACAAAATTATCGTATTTGGGGTTCTGAGAATCCTCAAGTAATTGAAGAGAGGCCACTACATCCACAAAAAGTCACTGCTTGGTGCGCTCTTTGGTCCGGAGGTGTGATTGGACCTTACTTCTTCGAAAACGACGATGGAACGACTGTCACCGTCAATTCGGAGCGTTATGGTCATATGATAACCGACTTTTTTTTGCCTGCTATTGAAGAATACGACTTAGAGAATATGTGGTTTCAACAAGACGGTGCCACATGCCACACAACTCGAGCGAATATGGCTTTATTGCAAGAGAAATTTTCTGGCCGCGTAATTTCTCGTCGTGGCGATATCAAGTGGCCACCAAGATCATGCGATTTGACACCGCTTCACCGCAAATAAAACTTTAACTCTTGAGCACCTAAAAACCAACATTCGTCACGTTATGGCTGAGATACCGCCCAATATGTGTCAAAAAGTGGTCGAAAATTACCTCAAAAGAATCGATGCTTGCAACAATTCGCGTGGTGGTCATTTAAATGATGTAGTATTTCATACATAATGTCAACGTTCAAACTTTATAATAAAAAAGAAATATCATGATAAAAAATATTTTATATGTGTTTTATTTACATTTACTTTTGAAACCGCAAAATGGATAACCCTTTACAATTAACAAAAAATATTAAAATGTAATTCATAAATAAACCAGAAATATTTAGTACATATTACTAATTCTTATTTTTTTTACGAACGATCCCAGCGAGACCATTTACCCGCACACCCGACCGAGGGGCGCATCCGTCTGATCGCACGGATCGGTGACCGATAACAATAGCAGTCCAGACAGCTCTGTAAAAACAGGTTAGGGCAGAGGACAATCTAGCATCCGCGTCAGCTACAGAAAAAATATTTTCATCAGCTGAAATAAATTATTGAAGAAAATTATTTATATACAAAAAATTAAATTAATTCAATGTGTTTGTGGTAAAAATCAGCTACGTTTGTCTTTCTCATCGGCAGGTTAATATGCAATAAGTTCAGGTCTAGATTGAAAGACAGCACTTTTAATAGTTTAGTATTTTTTTTAAAATTATTTTTCAACAGTAATACACGGAAATGAGAAAAATATAACTACTTTTGTAGACGCAGCGACGATAAGTTATATAGGTATAAATTCGTAACGATAGAGCTATATGAAATTCGAGATCGTGCCTTTAATGGGGTTTGGGGGTCAAGTTATTTAACTGTCAATGTTTTAAAAAATTAATATATGGTACTTATAAGCCCCGAGGGGCTCTTTGGTCGATCTTCTCTCCCAGTACTGTTTAGACAGTATTCGAAAGGACCTACTTATTGTAACCGGTTCCAAACGGCAGAACTCTTGCGACATCTCTTTTTTTGAGCTTTGTCACAGAGTTCTTTTAGAAGCTTTTCCATGGCAAATTGTTACTGACGGGAGATTTGTCAATTGCTTGCCGGCAGGTGGATACCGGTAGAAAGAAAAACTTTTCGACATTAAATTTGGTATGCTTCAGCGGGGGATTGAACCCACGACCTACAGATTAGAAGTCCAACACACTAACCACTGAGCTGCGGCACCCACACTAATATAATTATTGTGTTTTATTTTGTTACTTATGGAATAATTTGCACTTTAAGTAAAGAAGTATATTTAAAACCCACTTATTTATTATTTATTATTTGGTAGGAGTGCTTCTCAAACAATATTGATGCAATTTTTTTCAAGTTAATTTGTTGTTGTTCCGGGACTAATCCCGGAATTCCGAAATTGTAATAACAATATCCCGAAAATACCGGAATAGTAAAAAACGAAAAAATTGACATCCTGAATATATATACATCAATTGTTCTGAAAACAGTAAAACAAATATATACAATTGAATAATTAAATGTACTGAAATGTATACGATATGCATATTCTTCAGATTTAACTACCTGCGACTATATTTCCTGTTTCGAAAGCTGAAGAAATGGTTCGGCGATATGAACTTTGGGTCCAATGAAGATGTCATCGATGAAACATACGCTTATTTTGAGGACCTTGAAAAGCCCCATTATTTGAAAAGAATAAAAAATTGGGAAAAGCGATGGAATAAATGTATTGAGCTAAGAAAGAATAAGAAAAAAACACGTTTTTGCCGAAAAAAATATATTTTATTCAAAAAGCACAGACTTGCCTAACAGCCTCGTACGTTGTTATTGCCATCATATTATTGTTGGTGTTGTTATCAAAAATAATAATCTCTGGTTATGGGTATTTGTTTTATCTCTCAATCCTTTAACGTAAATGATATCAGTAAATCTTGAACTTGAGGTGTAAGGATTTTACATATTTCTTATTCTATCTTTGTGTATGGTGTTAATGCGTCTTTAGTATGTGTGAATATTTGTAATAAGATTTTATACAATTTCCACAAGTAAAAAGGCTTATATTAAGTAATTTGTATTGTTGTCGCATTCCATTGCTTTGCACAAACTGCAAATAAATTTATATTCCTACTTATTTAAGTACTTGGCATATCCCTAAAGAATAGATACATAAACCTGATTGTGCTTACAATGCATATTGTATTCAAAATCAGTTAAGAGAGTTAAAATAGTAGAAACTCACAAGAATGTATAAGTTTTTGCAAACATTTGCTTTGGTGTTCTTTTACAAGCTACATGGGCATAAGTAGAGTAATAAATTATCTACTCTCCAAAATTTCAAATGATTTTAACACGTTGAATGGATCTTTTTACTTAATTTAATTTCATTAATATCATAAAGTTAATTAGTACGTTGGATTTCTGATCTATAAAACTTGGGTTCAATCACCGGCAGAAGTACAACTTCAACATCAAAAAGATTTTTTTTTCGAACAACGTATGAAGTCCCATCCACAGAACCATCAAGAGCGGCCAATTCATTTGCCTTTTCATTCTCATCTGCTTTTCAATCTCACCTTCTTTTCATTCTCATTCGATACTCCTCCAGTTACACGAGTACTTGGTCTTTCCAGCGGATGATGAGTCTTCCCCTTCATAGGTTCAAAGCATATAGCACTGAAAACAATGAGATTTTTAAGATATTTTTTTTTCAAAATATTTTAACTCACGAATGACATTTAATAAAGCTGAAATATTTTGTGGGTAAAAACGGATTTTTTTTTTCTTTTTGGTTTAGCATTTTAATATATACGTATTTATTTAATAAAATTCTACCATCGATACACATTTCTTTGGATTTACTTTTGTGTTGGTCTGGTGGTGTTTTCGCAAGGTAACGTGTCTAACTGCCACAACCGGGTAGGGCTAGCGCACTCCTTGTTGAACTCATCGCAAGTCAACTCACTAGCTGTCATATAGTTTGATCTGAGCAATATGTTGTGATACCTTTATTTGTTAATGAGGGGTATTCATGTAGCTTGTTCTGCTTACTATGTGATGGCGCCTTCATTACTATTAATGGGGGCCCTCCACGGGGCGACCACCGGGCAACGTCCTCCTCGCACCCGATGGGAGGCGGCTGAAGTGAGTGGCGAAAATCTCCTCGGTTAGAGGTTGTGCGTTGGGTTTGGGACCCGCTACATAAAAAATCTCCCCAGTGAAGAAAACAACAATGCCTCTGATAAGTACTACCGCTTTTGTTGATGACCCCCTCAAACGAAAAAAGGACCACGATTTACGGATATGAACCTGGAATGTCCGGTTCCTTTATAAGCTATCCAGCTGGTTGATGTCCTCGAGAAATACAGAGCTGACATCACCGCTCTCCAGGAAATGCGATGGACAGGACAGGGCTGCTCCAAAACAGCGTCCTGTGACATCTACTACAGTTGCCATGCTGAAAGGCACGAATTAGGATGTGGATTTTTAGTCAGCAAGAGACTACGACATCTTGTCTCACATTTCACGCTTGTGAACGGCTACAATCCGCATCAGGGCAAAATTCTTGAACATCATCCTTATATGTGCCTATGCTCCGACGGATGACAAGGACAATGTGACCAAGGAGAGCTTATTTCAGCACCTCGAAAAATCTTACGACTGTTGCCCCCGCCACGATATCAAAATCGTGCTTGGCGACTTTAATGCCATGGTGAGCAAGGAAGGTAGCTTTGGTCCTACTCTCGGAAAATTCAGCATCCACTAGAACACCTACGATAACGGAATGAGGTTGATCGACAATTGGTGGTACCACATTCCAACATCTCGACATCCACAAAGCGACATGGCTGTCTCCAGATCAACGAACAAGAAATCAAATTGATCATTTGGTGATTGACAGAAGGCATGCTTTCAGTGTGATGGAAGCATGCTTTTCGCAAAGCTGCAACAAGGTAGCACCTAAGCTGCTATCTTGTTGCAGCTTAGGTGCGAACAATTTTATGTGTCGCAAAGACCAAACGAAATCCCACACAAAGCTCGACGTCAGTAAGCTGCGATCACGAGGGACAACAGATGCTTTTGCAACTCGACTATCGGATCTGCTTATGCAGAACACTCCCCCACTTGATGATACATGAGCACGGTGGACACATATATCCCACTCCACGACTACTGCTGCCGAGGAGGTAATCGGTTACTATCGGCCACTGAGGAATGAGTAGTATGATCAGTAGTGTCGCGACGCTGCCGCAGAGAAAGACGCCGCCTACAGAAAAACCCTGCGTGCAGGAGCAACGCGAGCTGTTAAGGAGCGGTACAGAGAGAATAGCAGTGCGGAGATATGTCTTTTCAAGTGCAAGAACAGGGAGTTGGAAAGACGCGAGTGTGACCAATTAACAGGTGCTTTTGAATTCTTTTATTTCTCATAATTTTTCTGTACATTATAATTTAATGTATTTAGGCTTAAAGATACATAACATTTAAATATTGGTATTTAGTGCAGCGAAGAATTGTTTACTTCTTGTACGTACACTTTTTCTGCTAAGTGTACATGTATGAATAAATATATATATATATATATATATATATATATATATTTATATATATATATGTTTATATATATATATATATATATATATATATATATATATATATTTATATATATATATATATATATATGTGTGTGTGTATATATATATATATATATATATATGTATATATATATATATGTATATATATTTATATATATATATATATATATATATACATATATATATATATATATATATATATATATATATATATATATATATATATATATATGTATATTTGTTAAAAGAACAGAATGCCATAAAACATAAAATGGAAGATATTATAAATTATCAAAGTGCTGCGGAAATTCAATGTTTAAAACTATAACGTGGGTAAAGCGAAAAATAAAATTACTATTTCTAGTCATTGGTTTTTATAATCTAATTTGCTGTGCAAAGAATGTTTTTTTCCCAGTTAAGAGGGCAACATTTATGAGAAAAGCTGAAAGTTGTAGGTAGTTTAATGTAGTTTCTAAAAAGCAAACAGAGTTTAAATCGAATTACATTTGAACTAGTCAATCAAAGTAAATTAAGTAAAGCCATGTTGAGTACAACATTTGGGTTTTAGAGCAAAGATCGATATGGACTCGCTGAATGTTGTGGAGTTAAATATTGGTGCATCGAACAAAGAAGATTACTGCGTGTTCGCGTGTACCGATTATGTCAATATCATCGACATAGGGTAACAGAATAACACTTTGTTGAAGTTAATGCCATTATGTCGTAGGTCAGCAGCTCTTATATTTTCACCATAATAAGATTGAAGAAGTCGCAAGAAAACGAATCATACCTTGTCTTGTCACCGTTCGGTATTAAAACCGCGAGAATACCGAGCTCATCGCCTCCGGTCATAATCCTCTCCTCCACTAGCGTGATTGTTCAAAGCGTCGCCATTCAGTAACGGTCCCTCCATAAGCTCAGTACACTCTAGACATCTGTAACTAGATTACCATTTTTGTCACGACAGGAAGAGGCTCCGGGACCGCCACTCGGGCATTTGATCTTTCCGAAGAATTTTCGATTTCCTTACAACCGCGTTTCTTGTTCCCTCTTCTTGCGCCTGAAAAGATGTCTCTCCGCACTTCTCATTTTTCTATACCGCTCTATAACAGCTCGCGTAGCACCTGCACGAAGGGTTTTTCTGTAGGCGGCATATTTCTCTGCGATCGCATCGCTACACTTCTGATCATACCATTCATTCTTCAGAGGCTGGTAACCACCGATTGCTTCCTCGGCAGCAGTAGTCATGGAGTGGGATATGTGTCCACTGTGCGCATGTAACATGAAGAGGGGGAGTGTTCTGCATAAGCAGATCCGATAGTCGAGTGGTAAAAGCATTTGCTCTCTCTGGTGAAAAACTCAGGGGGAAAAAACTGGTCGTTGGACAGAATATAGATCTACCCTTTCTGAATATAACATTCTGATCAGAAATTCTTGGAGAAGACACTGTGAAGAATTACACACTCTTCCCCAAGCGGCACGACTTCACAAAATATTGTCCAAGGATCACTCAAGTAGCATCGGTCTTCTAAAGAAACCGGACGGATCTTTCACACAGAATCGCAAAAAAATCCCGGAATATTTATTGCAGGTACATTTTCCAGCATCTGTAACAAAATCCAATACGCTACCTGTCTCCTATCCTACAATTGTACATCGGAACTCCAGTAGATGGGCAAACAGTCTATGCGGTGATATATTCGACAAAGACAAAGTCAAACGGGTAGTGTCATCCTTCCTACCTTACAAGTCTCCGGAAGGTGATGGGGTCTTCCCAACTATCCTTCAAAATGCCTTAGATGCAACACTGGCAACAGCTAACAGAAATTTGGGTATTTTCCCGAGTGCGTGGAAAAAAGTAAACGTGATTTTTATCCCCAAACAAGGAAATAGACCAACAGAACTCCCGAAATCGTTCCGTCCCATCAGTTTAACTTCTTTTATTCTGAAAAGAATGGAACGACTAATAGATCTTCACATCAAGCAAAGGCTTGAAACTTCCATCCCCCTACACAAAGGCATTACATTATCTCGTATCCAAAATCGAAAAATCCTTCGAATCCAAAGTGGTAGTACGATATGAAATCGCATGACATATGCTCTTCAAATTACTGATCGATGGTGCGCCACAGAAGGCCTCCGTATAAATACACAGAAACCTGTTGTGGTTCCTTTCACAAGACAGCATAAAACCGATTTCGGCGTAGTGCGTCTCCAAAATACTACTCTCGAATTCTCAAATGAAGTCAAATATCTAGGCATCATCCTGGACAGAACAACTAAATTGGAATTCCCACCTAAGCTACACGCTAAATAAGGCGACTAAAGTTATGTGGACTTGCAAGCGAATTTTTGCAAAACTAGTGGTCTACCACCGAAAATTGTTTTCTGCATGTACACCACAATGGTTAGGCCAATTGTAACCTACGCTGCAGTGGTATGGTGGCCAAAATATCAGCAATCCGTTAATGTTATAAGCTTCAAAGACTGTTGTGTCTATCTCTAACCGCGGATGTTAAATCTTGTCCCACGGCTGCACTAGAGGCTCTCGTAGGAATCCTACCGCTAAACATTCATATTCAAAAATCAGCAGCAATCAGTGCCATCCACATGAACATTTTCCACAGTTTCCAAGTGGATACGAAACAATTATCAAAAATATACCGAATATAGAAAAATGTTCTAACTCTGATTCCATGCCTCCAGAACTACGCTATCGCAGGCGCTTCTCCACAATCATCCCAGACATACTGGAATGGAAAACGAATAACAACTTAATACCCTCAAAACATAATTACGTTTGGTTCACAGACGGATCGAAGACAGACGAAGGTACAGGCGCCGGGATATACGGTCCTAATACCCGCATATCTGTCGCAATAGGCTCGTGGCCAACTGTCTTCCAAACAGAAATACATGACATAGAACTTTGTGCACGTCATATACATGCCAAAAGGCTCAAAGGAGCGAGCATTCTTATTTGCTCAGACAGCCAAGCTGCCATCAAATCTCTCTCCTCATGGGAGTTCTCCTCAAAAATAGTAACCGAATGCTTCCTTATCCTGCAAAAACTCTCTATGCGAAAAAAAGTCACATTATGTTATGAAGTGGCGAACGAACTAGCGAGAGCTGGCTCGTCTTCTCCGCTGACGGGCCCGGAACCTTTCTGCGGTATAAGCTGGGCATCGGCCAAAGCTATGAGAGAAAAACATTACCACGACAAATACCTACTACAATGGACAAATTCGACATGTCTTCGCCGAGCGAAAAGTCTCATCAGCTTCAATGCAGCTTTTGACAGAATTAATCTTGGCAGAACAATCCTACGCCTAAAACCGGCTATCTCTCAGGACATAACTGGTTAAAATACCACCTCCACAAAATGGGACTATCCTCTGACACAGAGTGTATACTCTGTCTGGAGGAGAATGAAACATCAATCCACATACTTTGGAATGTTAGGCCTTGGCCAGACTACGCCTCAAACTCTTTTAGCTGAGTTTCCCAACACCAGCTTCAATCATCAAAAGTTCAACCAGATCAATTCTATCCTCCATTAACAAGGTAGAGGAGATTCTAGTGTCGTAGACGGGCTTGGGTACAAAAGATCTCGTTTGGTCGCAGTTCCCGTAACACATGTGGTTGGCTCCCAGATTTATTAGCTATAGGGTTCATATCCTCTAACAAACCTTGGGTATGGTTTCGCGTGGTTCACTTAATGAACAAGATTTTAGTTCCTTGTTCCAACGTTACGCTCTCTTTTGATTGATTGACGTCAAGCTTTCTCTGTGTGGGACTTCGTTTGTTCTTTGCGACACATAAACGTGTTCGTATCTTAGCTGCAACAAGGTAATGATCCGAGTCGATGTTGGCATCACGGATCGATTTCAGATCCATCATACTGGTAGCATGCCTTCCATCGATCACCAAGTGATTAATTTGGTTTTTCGTTCATTGAACTGGGGACAGCTACACCGCTTTCTGGATATCGAGATGTTGAAATCTGGTACTACTAATTACTATGTCCCGTGCTGCGGCGAAGTCAACCGCCCTAATTCCATTTGACCATACTATTTCAGGCACCTCCAAGCGGGTGCCAGGAAGACGTTGTCCGATGGTCGTCACGTGGAGAAGCCGCATTGAAAAGTTAAGGTGTGTTCACATAGCAAGCAGAACTAGCTACATGGTGGTATCCTCATTACAGAATGAAGGCGCTATCACATAGAGCCCAGAACAAAATACATAATGAGCTGACTTGCGATGAAATCAGCCTTGATTGCGCTAGCCCCACCAGGTTGAGACAGTGAAACACGTTACCTTGCGAAAACACCACTAGACTAAAACGTTGCAAAGATGAAATTTAAAATAGGCCAACGGGTACCTTGGCAAATATTCTTGTAATAAATGAAGCTTGATATATAATATTTCGGTAAGCAGGATTATATACACCTTATTGTACATACATAACTATTTACCATGAATACACTTTACTATGCACATATAAAATAATTACATCCATATTCTAAACCCAAAAAAACAAATAAAAATAAATATAAATTCTCTTATTCACAAACACCATATGCATGTACATGATGCAAACTACCTACTTATGTAGATACATATACACCCAGTGAGAAAGAGGAATGTTTGGTAATGCACAAAGTAATGTATTGCCCTTAAAACCGATACATTACAAGATGCATAAATTTTTCTACAGACATGGCTACGAAAGTAATGTGTAGCTTTCAGTAGAGAGTAACTCATTACCGCCTGCATTACAAAACATTACATTTACCTCTGAAAAGATGCATGACAAAAGTAACACGAAATCATATCATGCGTTTTTGTATATAAATATACACTTCTCAGCATAATATTCTTTCTTTACATACTAGAAATATATGACTTAGCAATAATACTAAAATACTAAGTGGGTGCCGTAGCCCAGTGGTTAGTGTGTTCGCCTTCTGATCTGTAGGTCGGTGGTTCAATCCCCGGCTGATGCATAACAAATTTAATATCGATAAGATTTTTCCTTCGAACGGTACCCACCTGTCGGCAAGCAATTGGCAATTCTTCCGACAGTAACAACTTGCCATGAAAAAGCTTCTTAAAGAACTCTGTGACAAAGCTCAGAAAAAGTGATGTCACAAGTGTTCTGCCGTTCGGAACCGGCTAAAATAAGTAGGTCCCTTCTAATATTGTCCAAAATTTAAGACGCACAACAGTAATGGAAGAGAAGCTCGGCCAATGAGCCCTTTGGGGCTTTATGTGGCCACATATTTATTTATTTATTTAATAATACTAAAAGGATAAGAAATGGTTAGTGTCTCACATTTTATTTCTTATAATTTATTATTTACTACAAAAAACATACTTAAAAATGATATTAAAATTAAATATGTATATCAAATATATTAAATATATTAAAAAAAAATACATACATACAAAACAAATATATTTTACGCAATTGCGTAAAATATATTTGACTGTGATATATGTGACTTATGTGCATATAAGTACTGGGTGACACGGTACGCAATAAGGATTTTGCGCATTTTATTAAAGTTTTAGAGGACGCTGTACACACATTCCTTCAGACCACAATTTAAAAAGGAGTTCTTCAAAACACTTTCTTGTAACACCATATATATTGCTCCATTGGCAAAGCTTCTCACACAAACTGGCTGATTGGCTAATGGCTGACCAGAAGTTCGCTTATTTTGGATGCGTTTTTTCCTCCGGTCGGTTTCACAAAACATTTCATATATAAAAACTCCATGCATCGTGTTTTCGCATATGTTTTCTTATATGAAAAAAGTAATGCATGGCATATTTTCCCATTGGGTACTTGAGCATTTACATTCAAACATTAGTCATATGCTAAGCGCATGACCCATTCCTGAACTTGAGAATCTCTGCAACCATAGCCGAGCATCGAAATGAGCACGAACCTGCAACGCATGTCAGAGTGTAGGACCATAAACAGACATAGTATGTCGCAGAGGCTAAGGTGGAGCAGAAGCGATGACTGCAACCATGACAGCTATAATATACACAAATGGGGCGTACGCACAGGAATACGTATCTATGTATATGTATGCTCAGTGTTGCCAACCAACGGACAAACCGACGTAAATTCAGTAAGAGCAAGTCGCTTTGAGACATTATAACAGGGGATGATTGGACAGGTGTTTGGATCGGTTGATGGGCGGGTCATTCTAAATGGCATAAGTACAGGTAAAAATAGAATGAAGTATGTATTCGACAAAAGTAATAAGTGTAGAAAAATGATAAAATGTTCGTATTTTAATAGGTATGTGCATATATATATATATATATATATATATATATATATATATATATATATTTATATATATATATATATATATATATATATATATATATATATATATATATATATATATATATATATATATATATATATATATATATATATATATATATATATATATATATGCCATGTATCTTAAATTTCACTTAGCAACCCGCTTTTGTGTAAAAGAGCGAAGATTATTACATACGTCTATTTCTCTACCACACTACGGTTTTACAAGGTTTTATAACTACTTTCATCAACAACAACAAAAAAGACTTCAGCCAGATAACTCAAGGATCAAAATCAAAGTAAAAACTCCCAAGTGTAAAATCAAATGTTAAAAAAGAAATATTAAGCACTAGAAGGCGACAGCGATTGCAAAGAAATATTCCAACCAAAATGACATCTCTTTAAAACTGTACACGTTTTTTCTCGATTAATTTTTTTTAAGTATGTGTACATATTCGCATTCTATTTATTTCTTTCTTACTACAAATAGTAGAATATTTGGTATCACGAACTATAAAGGCGTGAAAAATGTCAAATCAGAGACATTGAAAGAAATCTCATACTCAAGAAACTTGACAACATAAGAATTTATATGCAAATGCTGGAACTGTCAACTTGTCATTATGCCATTATTGTTGAATTTAAGAAAAAAAAAAAAGAAATAAGTTGGGGTGAAAAAATCTCAAATTCATCACTTGTGGTGAAGATATTTAAAAGTGTGACTATAGTCACACATGAACACACAGTGGAATACTTCCAATGCACAAACGTTACGTAAATGTATAATAAAAACATCCGTGAAATATAAAACAGGACGATAATTCCTCAGGGAATTTTGATGATTCTACAAAGAAAAAGAAGCTATTGCTATGGGCGACATATGTACATAAATATTCATACATACATATGTATATGTATTTAACTTATTGTTCATGTCCATATCAGGTGAATGTTGAAATTGCTCTCATAAATTTGAACACTTTAAGGTTATGCTATGTTAATTACTGCTAATTTCATAGTTTCATAGGGTCAAATTTTTCAGCAAAAATCATTATTTCTGAGCAAAAAAAATATTGTAGTAAAAGAAATTTGAAAAAAATTATTATAATGCTCAAACACTTGAACGTTCGTGTTGTGTTAAAGGTACACCAATTTTAAGGCTCAGCATAGCACATTTGTAGCATAGCACAGAAATCAAAACTCAGCTGAATTCGGTCATGCGCTGCGTTGAGTAATCGGTTACACACAAAACTCATTAAACTCATTAAACTGCCTCTACTCTCTAAAGTATTCGAAAAGCTGCTTGTCATGAATATAACTCCATTTATTAATCTCAACCAACTCATTCCTCAACATCAGTTTGGATTTAGAAAACAGCACGGCACAATAGAACAAGTCCACCGCATTGTAACTCTGATAAGGAACACTTTTGAAGAAAAAAAGTATTGCTCAGCTGTCTTTCTTGATATCACTCAAGCTTTCGATAAAGTATGGCATGATGGCCTTATTTACAAACTCAAACTATTACTGCCTGCAAATATCTCCTCATTGCTCAGTAGCTACCTCACGAAAAGACAATTTCTCGTACATCACAAGGATTACACAACAAATCCATTGGATATTCACGCTGGCGTTCCTCAAGGAAGCGTTTTGGGTCCCTTACTGTATCTCTTATACACTTCAGATATGCCCAACAATAACTATACATTCATATCGACCTTTGCTGATGATACGGCAATATTGTGCTCTCGCTCTAACCCCATAGAAGCTACTAAACTCCTGCAGACTCATGTCGATTCTCTCGAAATCTGGCTAGCAAAATGGCGTATAAAAGTCAATGAATCAAAGAGCGTACATGTAACCTTCACGCTAAGGCTAGATACATGTCCCCCACTTAAAATTAATGGCCAATCAGTTCCACAATGTTCCTCAACAAAGTATTTGGGTATTCACCTCGACAGAAGGCTGACATGGAAAAATCACATAGAGGCAAAGAAAACTCAGATCAGGCTTAAAATGAATCAGTTATGGTGGCTGTTACACAAAAGATCAAAGTTGAATCTTGAATACAAAGTGCTATTATATAAAGCAATCCTGAAACCAATCTGGACTTATGGTATTCAGTTTTGGGGCACCGCATCTCCCTCTAATATCGAAAAATTGCAGCGAATACAATCCAAGTGTCTGCGAATTATTGTAAACGCGCCTTGGTATATGAGGAACGTTAACATCCATCGAGATTTAAATGTATCCACAATTTCTGAGGAAGTTGCAATGTCCTGCAGAAGCTACATTCAAAAATTACACAATCATCCGAATCCCCTTGCTAGACAATTGTTGCTGAGCAAGGGGCATCGTCGATTAAAAAGAAAAGACACACTGAATATGCTGTAAAATTGCTACATCTCGCGGCTCACCAAATTGTGATGGAACGTAGGGGATATCACATAGTTTTATTTAGTTTGTAAGATTTGAATACTTATTGTTAGTTTCTTGTATTTAAGAAAGATTCAATAAAAAAAAAATAAGCTAACAAAAAAAAAAAAAAAAAAAAAAATTAAACAGAATAATTATGCGCTGTTCATACGATGAGTTTCTACACTGCGTTTTTTACTTATTCTCTTTTAAAAAAATATGCGCGTGCAGCACCGTACACGTGATAAAAGTAAAACTTCTTTAAAAACCCAAATAAGCTATTAACACCATCTTGTATGAAGTCGCCTTGGATTTATTCAGAAATAGTCTGAAGTTGTTCCCGTACACATATGTATTTAGAATAGTTTTAGTACTTCTTCAAAATTAAAGTAGCAATGCTTTGCTCAGCATGAAAGTAGGAAAATTATAAAAACAGAGACGAAAGCAAATAATAGAAACAGTTGTTTCTCCTCTTATGCCCATCTTCCCGCTGATACACTGCTTATCGAAATGAACGTAGCAATGCTTTGCTCATTTAAAAAATTTAACAATCTTTCAACACAAAAAATTCGTAAGTGGTTTAAGGGTACCTAAATATGAAAAATTTGTGCAAAGTTTCAGAATGTATTTCATGCAAAAACATTTGCATGAAATACATTTTGTTTGCTATCGAGGGACACACAGGGAAAAAGAAGGGGTCTTCATTTCCGTATATGAGACACGCTTTACTCTTATCATTCGTAATCAGTGTTCGGACTATCCTACAATTGTGACATATCTACCCTTTTTTTCCAAAAATTTTGTTTCTACCACAACTACTACAGTAAACTTGAAACCTGCCATATTTGACCATTTTTGGCCCTTTTATATTTATATTAAAATTTTATAAAACCAATGAGTGAAAGTAGTAAAATATTTGACTCACTTAATTATATCCTTCACGTGTACCGGGTGTTTTTTTTCGAGGTATAGAACTTTAAATTGCAATAAAACAACGATGGATTATTCGATTGACATGAATTTTATTTATTCGAAAGATAATCTTGTGGCATTACATTTTAAATATGATTTCTGTCATATGACCGCCACGGCTGGCTCGGATGTAGTCCAATCTGGACGTCCAATTTTCGATGACTTTTTCCAACATTTGTGGCCGTATATCGGCAATAACACGGCGAATGTTGTCTTCCAAATGGTCAAGCGTTTGTGGCTTATCCGCATAGACCAATGACTTTACATAGCCCCACAGAAAGTAGTCTAGCGGTGTTAAATCACAAGATCTTGGAGGCCAATTCACAGGTCCAAAACGTGAAATTAGGCGGTCACCAAACGTGTCTTTCAATAAATCGATTGTGGCACGAGCTGTGTGACATGTTGCGCCATCTTGTTGGAACCACAGCTCCTGGACATCATGGTTGTTCAATTCAGGAATGAAAAAGTTAGTAATCATGGCTCTATACCGATCACCATTGACTGTAACGTTCTGGTCATCATCGTTTTTGAAGAAGTACGGACCAATGATTCCACCAGCCCATAAAGCGCACCAAACAGTCAGTTTTTCTGGATGTACCGGTGTTTCGACATAC
Organism: Megamerina dolium; assembly: GCA_963854835.1. Classification (NCBI taxonomy): domain Eukaryota; kingdom Metazoa; phylum Arthropoda; class Insecta; order Diptera; family Megamerinidae; genus Megamerina; species Megamerina dolium. The sequence goes on along the minus strand of OY978526.1, from coordinate 52,303,753 downwards.
ACTTGAGGATTAGCTTCACTCCAAATGCGGCAGTTTTGTTTGTTGACGTAGCCATTGAACCAGAAGTGCGCTTCATCGCTAAACAAAATTCGCTTATGAAAATCGGGAACAACGACAATTATTTTCGAAATAAAATTGCACTATTTGCAAGCGTTGTTCAGGCGTGAGTCTATTCATGATGAATTGCCAAACCAAACTGAGAATAAATCACTTGACAGCTGTTAAATCGGTCGCCATCTTGAACAGTAATGCCAACTTGAAGTTCTATACCTCGAAAAAAACACCCTTTAGATATACATTCTGTCAAATAAGTACCCGGAAATTCTCATTTTTAATTTTCCCTCTGAGAATATTTCAAAAAAATTTTTTTCCCAGGTTGGCACAACTGTCAGCCACTATTCTGTGAATTTTTATTGCTATGTGTCATTTAGTTTGGTTACGGCATCATTAGGAACAAGTCAACCTTTTGTGTGCGTTGCGATTTCTTCTCGCCCCTCTTTGAACGATTTATACCAATCGTAAACTTGAGTCTTCGACATGGTTGAATCACCAAATGTTTTTTTTTCAACATTTCCAACGTTTTGGCACAAGAAATTTCGTTTGAAACACAAAATTTCACACAAATTTTTTGTTCGATATTTTTATCCATAGTAAAAATCGCAAATTTGACAGAATGTATATAATAGTTGGCGGTTTAAATATTTAACAACTTTCGACGCTTTGTATGGGAGGTATATAAAAAAGTGGTTTGGCTTGCCTCATTCTTTTAAATCTTATTATTTGTGCAGTACTAATCCACAACTCAAATATGGTGCCCTTACGATGAATAGTAAGTAAATTAGTGCAGTTTAAACTTTTTTTAAATTTCCGCAACTTTGTATAGGAGTCCCATTACGAAGTATGCGTGGCATGTTGATTTCATGCCAGATATTCCGACTACCACATTAATCTAAGTGCCAAAAAAAGAGTCCCGGCGTCTTGGACAGCACGTCACTGTTGACAACTAGGCTTTTGAAGTAGTAAGGGACTTTGTCTATCTTGGAACCAGCATTAACAGCAGTAATGACGTCAGCTTGGAGATCACGCGTAGGATAACTCTTGCTAACAGGGCTGAGTAAGCATTGAGAAATCGAGCCCTCTCTCGAAGAACGAAAACTACACTCTACAAGTCTCTCATCATGCCTGTCCTAGCATATGGCGCTGAAGCCTGGACAATTTCCCCCTCGGATAAGCGAATGCTTGGGGTTTTCGAAAAAAAGGCCTACGCAGGATCTTTGGACCTATTTGCGTTGGTGGCGAGTACCGAATAAGGTACTCGCCACCATGTGGCCATAACAACCGAATATCGATTTAGGTCGAATATAACATGCTTCGCCAGCCATCTCTGTTCTTTGCTAGCTGGCGCCAGTTAGAAATTCTAAGCGCCGTTAGGTTCTCCAGTACTTGGTCTTTCCACTGAAGGTTAGGTCTTCCGCTTCGCGTCGTCCTCCAGCGGGTTCCAAATATAAAACCTTCTTAGCTGGAGCGTGTTCTTCTAGTCGCTCGACATGACCTAGCCAGCGCAGCTGCTGGATTTTAATGCGCTTTACTATGTCAATATCGGCATATAGCTCGTACAGCTCATGGTTGTACCTTATTCGGTACTCGCCACCAATGCAAATAGGACCAAAGATCTTACGTAGGACTTTTCTCTCGAAAACCCCAAGCATTCGTTCATCCGAGGTGGAAATTGTCGCAAGGCCAATATACATATTTTTATTCCTCTCAATTTGAAGAAAACTATGTGTAATGCTGGAAGGTTTGACTACAATTCCATTATATTACAATTAGCAAAGCATCGCCAAAGTTCATTCAAATTGTCTTTTTAAGAATAATATCGCAAGCTTTCAATAGTTTGTCAGCATCCATCCCTGAATTTTGTACATCACTAAATATCTGTGAGAGCGCTTTTATATTTGTAATTTGTAATTTTGATGAAAAGTTCAATTCAGAATTGCAATGGTCGACGGTTAACCACTGTAAGCATTAATAAAGCTCACAAAGTCATATGGAATGGCACATAATTGCAGCGGTTTTACCGCCGAAGTTTTTCAGTCCATTTAAATTTATTTCTATTTTTACCGTCCAGCGGCGACAGTTGTGTTAATTGATCTGATTTCCACTTAAATTAAATTCAGTTTTATATTTGAAAAAGTATAGTTGAATATTCAGGGGCCTTATTCCAATTCACTCAATGCAGTTTGCCTTCGTGTTTTCACACCAACGATAACGATGTGTAAGTACGATGTTATGTTATGCTTTCGCTTCTCAGCTGCTGTTTAACTTTTGACGAAGCAAGACTGTTGATTATGTTCACGTACTCCCTTTGACTGACGAGTCACTTGTCACGTTCTGAAACATCAAGAATGGAGCAGAAACAACGTAGTTTACAGGAGTGGCAGCAGAGGTAGGAACCGTCTGATAAAGGGAGATGGACATTTTCCCTGATCCCCAGTATTGAAATGTGGGTCCATCGAAAACATGGAGAGGTGGACTTTTATATGACACAACTACTTAGTGGACATGGATGCTTCAAGCAATATCTTCATCGTTTTAAGCATGAGGATGACCGATGAAATAGATGAAATACTGCTAATATGTCCGCGCTTCAACGATGAACGAGCCCGGATTACCGAGGCATTTGGTGGTATCCCGACTATTACAAACATAGTGCCACACATGTGCGAGACACAGAACAAGTGGCTCGCGATACAGTCAGCGGCGGCCAATATGATGACCACACTTTGCTATAAAGAGCGCCAAAGGGCAGCAGATCGCCGTTCCCTCTTGAATGAGGAAACCAGCAATACCTCTACAACGTGGACATTAAATATCTAGGCTGTTACCAAAAGATGATTGAACATTTAAACTCTAGACGGCCTCCCGACGAAATATTTAACGGTGGTTCCGGGAGGAACGACCCGTCGGACGATGAGAAGATGTTTAAAGGGTTAGAGTCCCACACTGACTTCGGTTTTTATGCTTTTATTATCAGTATATTTAACATTAATGAACACATCGTGTGAATACTGGAAGAATGTGACATTGGAAAGACTAACTATGAAGGACAACTTATCTGTTGTTTTTTTATGCAGTATCTTGTTAGAAGAAAATGCGTTAATTTTTACTATGGGAGTATAGTTAATTGGAAAGTTTTATATAGTTTCTGTAGGGTTTTTTTTTATATGACACTTCACGTAATAAAATGTGAACTTACAGTCTGAAATGTGATTTGTATTATATTATTTGATATACATATATACATATGTACGTACCTGAAATTTGAAATAAGCGTCTATATACATAGTTTGTTACTGTTCTTTTTTAAAAATTGTAGTTGTTGATAATTTTCTTAATTTTTGGTAAAAAAAAATTATTTGGCTGTGGTGTTTGTAGTGGTTAAGTGTCAATAATTGCAATTCTGAGTTGAACTTTTCATCAAAATTGCGAATTACAAAAAAGTAAAATTCAGGTAGCTGACAAACTACTGAAGGCTTGCCAGATTACCTCTAATTTCCCAATTTTGGTAAAAAATTACCAAACAGTAACACCGGTTAGAATAGTTCTTGTACACGAAACGAAGGGAGTATTGTATTTGCCTAATATATTACTCTCGCATTGATTGTTATTATACGTTAGTTGCTCTCACTCACTCGCTATCGGTTTGTATCATTGCACATACGTCGCTTTCTTTCTCATTCTCCCTTTCTCTATACTATATTTTTCTTACTTCTCATGTAACGAAATAGGTTTTACAAATTTTACACTCCATTTGTGACATCGCCGCCAAAGAAGTTTTACTTCAAGTCTTCGTAAATCTTCGCGCGTTTCCACGGTGACTTCTTGTTTGCGGCTTTTCTGACGCTTGACTGGCTAATTTTCTTTGGTATGCAATCGCTGAAAAATTATGGACGTTAATAAAGAACATACATGCTGCAGTGATTTCTACTTGTATACAAATACAAATATATATATAAGTGAAGAAAATGCTCAAATTATTTTATTTTGCCACAGATTGCCAAATCCAAGTGAGCCACTTTATAATGCCATCATATTGTTAGATAAACGTACAACATACACGGATGATCTGGTTGCGTCCAATCGATACAATTCAGAAAATAATAACTATTTGAAACCGCGATACGGACTACCACTTTCGCCGTACTTATTAGCGATGGCGCGTGAAATAGGAGCATTTACATCACGGATTAGAATATAAGTCGTAAACAGATTCACTGCGTGTTCAAAATTTCATTAAAATACATTTTCCAAAAATAAAACAATAGCTTTCATTAAACATTTCACAAAGCAATTTATTTTAGTGCATTAACCAAAAAAAAAAAAAAACAAAAGAAGCTAGATATGATTTTTTCAACGCTGCTCGTTGCTTAAATTTCATTTTGTTGCATGTGAAAATAGTTGTCGACTCCGCGAATTGTCGTCGTGTTACAATGTCGCTATGTTGCACTCAGTTCGTGCTTCCGCATAAGAAACCCATGTTATCTAAGTGTTGACAGTTCCAATGTTGCAGCCGCAGTCAATCTGTTTACTACTATAATAGACTCAAAACAAAATTTTGCATCCTACCCTGTAAAATTAAATGTAAAATTATGGTGCAATTAAATATAGGTGGTGTTATTATCTCATCTGTTTAGACTAATGTTGAGGTTTGAAATTATGATTTAAATTTTTTATTGCTCCAACGACATATTTGTTATTTTTAGTAATACAAAATAATAATCGATCTCTCTCAGTTCTGGTTGTTGTTCCCTAAAGCAATCACGCCATTCTTACTTACAATCTCTTGTAACTACCCAACAATTTACATTGGTGATATCACTACAATCTTCAGCAACCAAAAAATTGATCATATATCCACAAAATAATAAGTGTTTATTTTGGATTTGCTATTGAAAACGAGTTTTTTATTCCAGCAATAAAAAAAATTGTCATAACCACAGCATTATTGATATTTCAGTTTTTGTTTCATTTTGATTGTCTCTTTCGATTGCATTCTATCCTTTTTCACTTGTTTTTGTGAGTTTTTGCAAATCTGTACACAGTCCATTTCAGTGGAAAATGCATATGCATATTTTTTAGTTATTGTCGGTTGTCCTTTAATTACCGCCACCTAAAACGGCTTCGTCGTGTGTCAAATACAGTGATCAATAGTAATGGACAGAACCGAGGAACCGGAAAACCAGGTTTTTTAAGAACCGAAAAATAAGCCTTAGAAATAGCGCGTCGGGTTGTACATTGTATGCACCAGTGTGTGAAAATGCGTCCAGTGAAAGTGATGTAGCACCAACCAGAGTGAATAGTGTTTCAGGGGCAAAAAACAAGTGTAGTGAAAGCAAATTTTGGGCGATTAGAAATAATATTTCACAAAATGCTGTAGATGATTTGATGCAAACCTTGCGGCGGATAGGTGTTAGCAATTTATATATAAACTGCATAATACCCATTGTTGGGTCAAATACCTAAACGTTAAGAACATCTGTACTATAACTGTTTGACCATGGCTTGAGAACTCCTGTATGTACTACGATTGAACCGTTAATTGTTTATCTTATGTATTTAATATAATTGAATAGATGAATATTATTTAATATAATTGAATGAAATGAGATAGAACCGTTAGTCAATTCTGTTATGCTTTGTACTTTGTAGATCATACTTTACATGTTTGAATTTAATATAATAAATTAGTTTTTTGATGGCAACCAATTTCATCGGCTTCGTAGCTAATTTAGCTTTTGTTTTCTTGAAGTTAAGAAAAACGCTTCTTTACCATACACCCATTTCATTTACTTTAGATTTTTTGCAAAGCCAAGGTCGTGCTTGGTCGTTGAAAAACAATCAAAGCGTGCAAATGAACTGAGCCATAACAAGATGAAAATGAAAAGATGAAAGTTTAAATAATAATATTCCTTATTTGCTGTGCTGTGTTTCATCTTTGCTCGCTATTAGAATGTCATCTAAGTATGTAAATGTAAAATCATAGTCTTTCAAAACTTCGGTTATGAATCTGAATGAGTTTGAGCAGAATTGCGTAAACCAAACGGCATCCTTGCAAATTCGAATATGCATTTTTCCCATCCCTCGGGCAATTTGTGTATACCATACCAAAATAATTCCTCATTTTTCGAGGCAAACCACTCGTCAAGCCATTTTCCGACGTCTTCATACGAATCGAAGTGCTGTTCGGCGAGCCCGTCACCCATCGACGAAAACAGGTGATAGTCAGAAAACGCCAGGTCTAGTGAATAACCGGGATGAGGTAGCACCTCCTAATTGAACGTGTCCAAGTAGTTTTGGACCAGTTTTGACGTGTGCGATGGGGCGTTGTCGTGGAGAGAAATCAGCTTCTCATGTCTTTGTTCACAACCAGGTCTTTTTCACCCAAAGCACGGCGCAATTTCACTAGTTGTTAGTGGTTGCGGTGAGCATTGACAGTTTCACCAGGTTTCAACAGCTCGTAGTAGATGACACCCTGCTGATCCCACCAAACGCACAGCATCGTCTTGCGTCCAAAGCGATTTGGTCTTGGAGAAGAAGTTGCTGGTTGACCGGGATCGACCCACGATTTTTTTCTTTTAGGGATCTCAAAGTATATCCACTTTTCATCGCAAGTCCCCACAAGATGCAAGAACGACTTTCTTTTTTGTCTAGCAAGCAAGATTTCGCATGTGTTTTGGCGTCGCTCCATCTGCCTATCGTTCAATTCATGGGGTACCCATTTTCCAAATTTTTGAACCTTCCCCATGGCTCGTAAACGTATGGAAATGGCTTGTTGAGTAACACCTAACTGTTCGGCAAGCATTTTTTGCGATTGGGTGTCGTCCTCATCCAAAAGAGCCTGCAAATCATGGTTCTCATCTTTTCTGGGTCTATTTTCACGCTTCTTGTCACTCAAGTCAAAATGGCCTTCTTTGAACCGACGAAACCAGTCTCTGCAAGTGGTTTCCGGTAGCGCGCTGTTACCATAGGGCTTCACAAGCATTCGATGCGACTCAGCAGCAGATTTCTTCAAATTGAAGCAAAAAAGTAAACCTTCCCGCATATGCTCTTTTTCTGGCACGAAACTAGACATGATTATACGAGGACAAATGTATGTTGTTGTATGAAATCACTGATGATGTTTACTAATTGATGTAAACAGATGTCGAATTCACAAAAAAAAGGATACACAGTCGATAATAGCTCAATATGCTCACTAACGCCATCTACGAGCAAACAGCGGATTTAAGCTTGTACACCTGGTAGAAGTTTTATGTATGTCTTCTTCTGCTACTGGAATTTGAGTACGTACCAAATTAATTTTTGAAAATTAAATTAAACAGTTTGCTTTTATTTTTAATTTTCATTTTCAGCACGGCGAAATAGAACAAGTCCACCCTATTGTAACTCTGATAAGGGACACTTTTGAAGAAAAAAAGTATTGCTCAGCTGTCTTTCTTGATATCACTCAAGCTTTCGATAAAGTATGGCACGATGGCCTTATTTACAAACTCAAACTATTACTGCCTGCAAATGTCTCCTCATTGCTTAGTAGCTACCTCACGAAAAGACAATTTCTCGTACATCACAAGGATTACACAACAAATCCATTGGATATTCACGCTGGCGTTCCTCAAGGAAGCGTTTTGGGCCCCTTACTGTATCTCTTATACACTTCAGATATGCCCAACAATAACTATACATTTATATCGACCTTTGCAGATGATACGGCAATATTGTGCTCTCGCTCTAACCCCATAGAAGCTACTAAACTCCTGCAGACTCATGTCGATTCTCTCGAAATCTGGCTAGCAAAATGGCGTATAAAATTCAATGAATCAAAGAGCGTACATATAACCTTCACGCTAAGGCTAGATACATGTCCCCCACTTAAGATTAATGGCCAATCAGTTCCACAATGTTCCTCAACAAAGTACTTGGGTATTCACAAAAGATGGCTGTTACACAAAAGATCAAAGTTGAATCTCGAATACATAGTGCTATTATATAAAGCAATCCTGAAGCCAATCTGGACTTATGGTATTCAGTTTTGGGGCACCGCATCTCCCTCAAATATCGTAAAATTGCAGCGAATACAATCCAAGTGTCTGCGAATTATTGTAAACGCGCCTTGGTATATGAGGAATGATAACATCCATCGAGATTTAAATGTACCCACAATTTCTGAGGAAGTTGCAATGTCCTGCAGAAAATACATTCAAAAATTACACAATCATCCGAATCCCCTTGCTAGGCAATTGTTGCTGAGCACGGGGCATCGTCGATTAAAAAGAAAAGACACACTGAATACGCTGTGAAATTGCTATACCTCGCGACTCAACAAATTGTGATGGAACGTAGCGAATATCACATAATTTTAGTTAGTTTGTAAGATTTGAATACTTAATGTTAGTTTCTAAGTATTTTAGAAAGATTCAATAAAAATAGCTTATTTAACAAAAAAATTTTATTTGTATGTTTAAATGTAATACGTTTGTTGTAATATGTTTAAAAACACTCCGTTTGTATATATATGTTAATACACGAAATTTAATATTTGTTGAATGTTATGCCTGAGTGGAGTTTTAAATCCCGGAGCCTCTTCTTGTCGTGATGGAAATGGGAATCTGGATACAGATGTCCAGAGTGTACTGAGCCTATGGAGGGAACACTTCTCCAAGTTACTGAATGGCGATGCTACGAACAATTCTGCCAGTGGAGGGGATTGCCCGATAACCCCAATTACAGATGATGGTGTTGATGTTCCACCGCCCGACTATGACGAGGTTGAAACGGCCATTTTAAGGCTGAAGAACAACAAAGCTGCAGGTGCTGGTGGCCTGCCTGCCGAGTTGTTTAAGACCGGAGGAGATGAGCTGCTCACCCGCATGCACCAGCTCATAAGCAGAATATGGTCGGATGAAAGCATGCCTGATGATTGGAGGCTCAGTGTTCTCTGTCTATCGAGCGTACTGTGTGAAAGGTTGAAGCCTATGCTCAGCAACCTGACTGGACCGTATCAGTGTGGCTTCAGACCTGGTAAATCCACCATCGACCAGATTTTCACACTGCGCCAAATCCTGGAGAAGACCCAAGAAAAACAGATCGACACACACCACATATTTGTTGATTATAAAGCCGCTTTCGGCAGTCCAGTAAGGGCTTACCTCTACGCAACAATGTCTGAGTTCGGTATTCCTGCAAAGCTCATTCGACTTTGTAGAATGACACTGCATAACTACCGTTGTGCAGTGAAAATTGGGAAGGACCTCTCCGCACCGTTTAATACTGAACGGGGTTTCAGACAAGGTGATTCGTTATCGTGCGACTTCTTCAATCTTATTATCGAGAAAATAATACGAGCTGCTGATCTACGACATAATGGCACAAACTTCAACAAAAGTGTCATGCTGTTAGCGTATGCTGACGATATTGACATAATCGGCATGAACAAGCGAGCAGTCAGTGCAGCATTGTCAGAGTTGGAAAGAGAGTCGCGTCGGATGGGTCTCACGGTGAATGAGGGCAAGACGAAGTATCTAGTGTCAACAAACAAAGAGTCCCGGCGTCTTGGACTGCACGTCACTGTTGACAACTACGCTTTTGATGTAGTAAGGGTCTAACAGTCTAACAGTAATGATGTCAGCTTGGAGATCATGCGTAGGATAATTCTTGCTAACACGTGTTACTTTGGGCTGAGTAAGCAATTGAGAAGTCGAGCCCTCTCTCAAAGAACGAAAACTACACTCTACAAGTCTCTCATCATGTCCGTCCTAACATATGGCACTGAAGCCTGGACAATTTCCACCTCGGATGAGCGAATGCTTGGAGTTTTCGAGAGAAAAGTCCTACGTAAGATCTTTGGACCTATTGGCGTTGGAGGCGACTACCGAATAAGGTACACAGTTGAGCTGTACATAGTAAAGCGCATCAAAATCCAGCGGCTGCGCTGGCTAGGTCATGTCGAGCGAATGGAAGAACACGCTCCAGCTAAGAAGGTGTTATATTCGGAACCCGCTGGAGGACGACGCAGAAGAGGAAGACCAAACCTCCGGTGGAAAGACCAAGTACTGGAGAACCTGACGGCGCTTGGAATTTCTAACTGGCGCCAGCTAGCGAAGAACAGAGATAGCGATATTCGGTTGTTATGGCCACATAAGTAAGTAAGTGAATGTTATTTAAATAAAACATTTTTTTTAAAACACGCCGATCAGCACACACTTCCCACGCCGCCGTCTCGAAGATAGAATAACGAATGATGATAACATTTTGTCTACATCGATGAAAAATAACGATAACAACAGATCAAACAATAACAAATGCGCCACCTAACGGCTAATTTCATTTGTTTAAGTACAGAGTGACTTAAACATGCCGGACCTCTTGCACGAGTGCAACATCAGGAATTGGGAAGAAGGCTTGCATTTATTTCAATGATGGACGGGAGAGGTGTCCTTAGGAACTCGTTTGAGTGGTGCCATGGGAAGGCACCTCGATGAAAGTTTCATACAGCACATGGGGAATTTTTGCTGCGAAGGTGCTCGATGGGACACTATTGTAGACCCACTGATGATCCAGCCAAATAGAGAATTTCTCCTATAAGTGTTCCATGTGTACAATGACGAAGCCCCTTCAGAAGGATTTGAGAGATTAAATCACTTCCAATGACTAAGTCAATTTGAGACGGCACATGGAAAGTCGGATCATCGAGGTCAAGTTTAGCAAGTTCTTCCCAACTTGCTCGTTTCACATGGGATGTGGGGAAAGATTGAGTCAGCTGCGAAACTACTATTGCGTTGGGTTCTATTCTTTGACCCGTTTTAGGAGAAACTAGTGTCAAAGAAGATAGATCATTTTAGTTATCCTGCCATACCTAATATTTCGAACGAGAATTGTTCGATTGGAAGCCGGATTCACTTTTGTACCTTTGAGGAAATAAAGGATTTTTGCTATGTTTGGTCAATCAACGCTCGGAGATTGAACGTTTCTCCCGAATGCACTATAGGGATAAGTGCAGTTGGGAGGATCACCTGGCTTCTATTGCCATTGCAGGAATATAGCACTTTAGTGCTATGTTTCCTATTAGAGCGAGGTACCACTTTAGTGCTATGTATTAGAAGAACAGGGGTGTTCCTCTGGCACATCACTTACTTGCGAATGTGTGCATGAAGATGTAGACAATGAAGAGACTTTTTGAGAAATAGTAGTTTGAGATCTACTATTTAATTGTGGAGAATGTGACGTGGCGCTGACATGAAGCATAGAGTTATGCTTCCGTTGACAGTACACACAAGAGCATTTACTACCACAATTAGGTTTTAGATAAGTGTGGACGAGGCAGTTTTCGCAGTGACTATTTTGTCTTACAAACTTAATTCGGTCGAGCGCCGAAAGCTTCTCAAATGTTTTGCAATATTTAAGTGCGTGATTGGCATTGCATAATTTACTTACGAATTTCGTTTGAATTTCTGTCACATAAGAGCGAATTTTATGCGCAGGTTTACTTTTGTGGGAATCACAAGAGATGTGATTGAAATTTTCTTTCTTGAGGTGAAGGAAATCTAGACTTTCTAGTACTCCGCACCTGCTTTTGAGGAACTCATCCAGCTATGACCAGAGAGGTAGGTCTTTTCTGGGATTGAGGGATTATTCCCAGAGCGATAAAGTATCTTGGGGCAACATTGGTAGGTAGATATGTATAATAATGGGGTCCCAGTGTTCAGTTGTCACACCCTGAGAGGTTACGATGGACAGGCAATTCTTAATAGCCAATTGAAAATTTTGAATTGGCTCACTGTTTTCGGAATGAACAGAGGGAAAGTTCAATAGCGTTTTTAACTGATTATCAACGAGGATTCGCCTGTTTTCAAATCGAGCTTTTAAGGCATTCCACGCAAGTTCGAACTTGTCATCGCTTAGAGAGTAACGTTTGATAATTGCATCAGCATTCCCTTGAGTTTTATACCGGAAGTGGGATAATTTTTGGGCAGGTGTAAGTTTTGGGTGATTTATGTAGACGGCATTTGAGTTAACTCAAATGAGATGGAATGACAGCCATTCTTCATAACCACAAGAGAAAACTTCAGTATCACAAGGGGGAACTTGAAGACAGATATTTTGAAAATCTGTTTCTCCCTTGCGATACTCCTGGCTAGGTACCGAACTTGGTCTGAAAGCGGGATGGAAAGTTTGTACAAATCTTGCATTTGGGATTTGAAAGTATAAAATTAATCAGAGCATTGATCAAGTTTTGCTCTAGGTGACAGCTTGATGTTTTGGGGCAAGTTGCTGTAATCTGCCACGAAAACATTCTCGAAAGCTGACCGTACATGAGACCAACAGTCATGTAAGCCTTCTCGTCTGACCTCTACGAAAGATTTAGTCTCACTTTCAATGGGAATTGTATTGAATTCGTTGCAGAACTGAATGAGGTCATCAGATTCGAAAAGGAACTTTTGTATTAATGAATCATAAATTCGTTCCTTTTACACTGGAGGAGTTTTTTGTGCTCTTTTCAGTGCAGTCGCTTTGGAAGTTATGGAACTTTCCACGGCTTTGCTTGTATTTGTGAGAAATTTTGTGATCGGCATTTTGGGAAATTAATCATATGTGGAAATTTCAAAATATTAAGCAAATCAATTAGGAACTGATAGCGAGTTTTGCAAAATTGCAATGAGAAGTTCACTATAGAAACTGTTGATATTATTCACTCCAGAATATTAATACAAATGGTAAAAGTTTGCGTAAGAAATACAAATGAAAGTTGATCTTCAGATACTGAATATATGTATATGAAAATATATGAAATTTTTCAACTTACAATAATTCCGAATTTATTATGGGGAAAAAATAAGGGATTTTCGGGTGGCTGGATGATGACTCTTGTTAAGTGATGTTGTTACTTGCTGTTGTGTTCGCTCACACTATAATTTGCAATTTTATGATGGCACATCGCGATCGTGATGTTTGTTTTTTAGTTATACTTTATTATTATTATTATTAATTAGTACATATGTCGTGTTTACTGCCAATATTATAAATTATATATGTGTTTTTTGTTTCAAACATTTCGCTTTTTTATTTACCACACATTTTTTTTTGCAGGTCTACTTCAAAGTAGACTCGAAGAACCAATAAATGAAACAGTTTGGTTTTATTTTTAATTTTCATTAAATTGTTTATTTGTATGTTTCAATGTAATACATATGTTGTTAAAAAACACTCCGTTTGTGTATGTATATCGGCGTGTTTTAAAATAAATATTTTACTTAAATAACATTCAACAAATATTAAATTTTGTGTATTAACATACACAAAATTTAATATTTGTTGAATGTTATTTAAGTAAAATATTTATTTTAAAACACGCCGATCAGCACACTTTCCACACCGCCGTCTAGAAGATAGAATAACGCATGATAATAACATTTTGTGTACAGCGATGAAAAATAACGATATCAACATATCAAACAATTACAAATGCGACGTGTGCCACATAACGGCTACTTTCAGCTGTTTAAGTGTTAAGGGTGACTTATACAAAAATATTTGTTTTAATATGTAGATCATGAATGTGAGGTAAGGGGTAACGGTCTGGTTACTTAGTTTACTTATGTGACCGTAACAACCGAAAATCTATTTAGGCAGAATCTAGCATTCTTCGCCAGCCAACTTTTTCCTCCGCTAGTTGGCGCCAGTTAGAAATTCCAAGAGCTGAGAAGTTCTCCAGTACTTAATCTTTCCACTGGAGGTTAGTTCTTCCTCTTCTGCGTCGTCCTCCAGCGGGATCCGAAAATAACACCTTCTTAGCAGGAGCGTGTCGCTCGAAATGACCTAGCCAGGGCAGCCGCTGAATTTTAATGCTCTTTACTATGTCGGTGTCGGCGTACAGCTCATACAGCACATGGTTGTAACTTATTCGATACTCGCCACCAACGCAAATAGGTCCAAAGATCTTGCGTAGGACTTTTCTCTCGAAAACTCCGAGCATTTGCTCATCCAAGGAGGAAATTGTGTAAGGACAGGCATGATGAGAGACTTGGAGAGTGTAGTTTTCGTTCTTCGAGAGAGGGCTCGACTTCTCAATTGCTTACTTAGCCAAAAGTATCACCTGTTTGCTAGAGTGATCCTCTGCAATATCTCCAGGCTGACGTCATTACTGCTGTTAATGCTGGTTCCAAGATAGACAAGGTCTCTTACTACTTCAAAAGCGTAGTTGTCAACAGTGACGTGCTGTCCAAGACGCTGGGACTCTTTGTTTGTTGATACTAGGTACTTCGTCTTGACCACGTCCACCTTAAGACCCATTCAGCGCGACTCACTTTCCAAATCTGACAATGCTGCAATATCGTCGGCATACGCTAACAGCATGACACTTTTGTTGAACATAGTGCCATTATGTCGTAGATCAGCAGCTCGTATTATTTTCTCCACAATAAGATTGAAGAAGTCGCACGATAACGAATCACCTTGTCTAAAACCCCATTCGGTATTAAACGGTGCGGAGAGGTTCTTCCCAATTTGCACTGCACAATGGTAGTTCCATAGTGTCATTCACAAAGCCTAATGAGCTTCGCAGGAATACCGAACTCAGATATTGTTGCTTAGAGGTAAGGTTTTATCGAGGTACACAGTGCGCTCGATAAAACCTTGTATGCGATGCTAAGAAGCCTTATTCCATGGTTGTTGGCGAAAATTGTTTCTTATATACGGAACAGAGAACACTGAGCCTCCAATAATCGGGCACGTTTTCATCCGACCATATTCTGCTTTAAGTCTTCTGTAATCTCCACAAGTCTCCAGTCATTTGGTTCTTTCTTTGGTACTAGAGATAATGGAGATGACGCTTGCGATTTTGACGGACGACAAATAGCTGATTTAACTAAATGAAATTGATATTTGTGAATGGATTTTTTAAAACCTGATTTTAAAAATGAAAATTTTTAATATTTAAAATTAATATCGTATTGGTTATCAATATGAACATTCAACAAGTGTAAGTATAAAACGTTACAACAAGTTAATTGAATAATAACATAACAAAATATAAAATAAAACTACACCGCCTAAGAATATTTACTTTAAAAACTTTTAGAAGTTATTGAAATGGTTACACAACTATATATTAAGATTTGATAATAATGCGAACATTCTTTTATGGTGAAAGAGCTGTCAGATCAGAATCATATCGGAATAACTCAAAAAAATTTCAATTACATTCTTGCTGCAAATAAATACAAATAAATATGTGGGACTTATAATCCCCGAGGGGCTTTTTGGCCGAGCTCTTCTTCCATTACTGTTGTGCGCGTTAAATTTTGGACAGTATTAGAAGGGGCCTACTTATTTTTGCCGGTTCCGAATGACAGAACTCTTGCGGCATCACTTTTTCTGAGCTTTGTCAAAGAGTTATTTTTAGAAGGTTTTTCATTGCAAATTGTTACTGCCGGAAGAATTGCCAATTACTTGTCGACAAGTGAGTACCGTTTGAAAGATAAGTATTTTCGATATCAAATTTGTTATGCTTCAGCCAGGCTTAGAACCCGCGATCTACAGGTCAGAAGGACAACACACTAACCGCTGAGCTACGGCACCACTTGCTACCTTTGAATCCAACATAAAAAACAGGATACCATAATGTAGCAATCAATGTCGCCAACAAAAAAATTAGCTGCCACGCTTCAATACCGGAAAATATTTAAAAAACACAAATCATCAAACTCGGTTATCAAGTTAATTTAAAACGATTTTAAAAACGATGATTTAAAGGTTTGTAAGTAAAAGTGAGATTTTATCACCAATAAAAAGGAATGAACAATTTAAATAAAATATTCGTCGTCTAAAATAGGATCTAAGGATGCTTGCAAAATATCCGGTGAGCTTGTAATTCTTGTTTCATCCGTATGATTTGTAATAGGAAAGTCGTTGTCGCAAAGTTCTGGTATTGTGATAAAGATATGCTAATGCCACTTGCTATAGACTGATTTAATTCACTTGTAAAATGTTCATCCACATGTTGGTTACTAATTGATTTATCCTTCTATTTAGCTTCTCGTAAAATCGTTTGAATTTTTCAAGCAGTATCAGCGCGCACACCTGCGTTATTTACAGGTTTAAACACGAAGATCGATTTGAAGTTGTCTTAGGTGTATTAAGTGGTATACAACATTGCATCAATTCTTTTAGTTCTGTCCATGTTCTGTGGATGTCGCACATTATATAGCACTTCATAACCAGAAATTCGATCATTTGTTTGTCCACATTTTGGACAAAACAGAAGTCAGTAAAACAAATGACAAAAAATGCCTGAAATTCGTTTACCATGCGTGTCTACCACGCTAACTTCTCTACACTTTTCCCCATGAGTTTTGTGTGTAACCGATTGCCGAACGTAGCGCACGACATAGAATTCTGTTGATTTTGATTTCTGTGCTATGTTATATATGTTAGCATAACTGATCCTTTACGCTTAACAATAGTTTTATCTCTTAACAAAATTAGCCATAAATTAAAATTAAGAGCGTAAGAGAAAAATTTGTTCCAAAGAGCAGAAAGAGTAAACAAGTCAACGAACGTAAAATGTGCCATTACTTACAAACAAATAGAAGAAAACAAATTTTTATGTTTACCTACAATTTTTCTAAATAAGTTTAAAAACGCAATTAAAAAGACAGACCAGTTTATCATTTTTGATTGTAAATTTGATGTGAATGCATGGTACATACATGTGTATATGCATGCTGTGCTCGTTAGTTCGCAAATTTTACCATATGGGTGGCGATAAAGGAAAATGTATATAAAATTTAATAAAAAATCGCTCCATTGTTTTGAGAATTTAGTATTTTGTAAAAATGTATGGCGCGCTCATTAGTGCTGTCAAAAAGACCGTTTACCTATGATGACAGGCATGAAAAAGCCGTTTGATAATTTCATTAAATTTTTTATACATATTTCCTCTTAATCATATGCTTTGGATGAACTACTGTTTAAATATGTATCACGAGAGTCTAACATCATTATGAGCTGGGTGTGGGCGGTGTGCTTCTTCCTATTAAAATCCGCAATAAAGCCAGACAGTTTTGATTGCAATTGCAATAAACAAACAAGAATTATAATGGAACTAGATATTTCCAAACGAGTTGCTGCGTGTTGGTAATTCTGGTAAAAAAAAACTAGTTTGAAAATAAGAAAAGGGCTAAACTGGCAACACTGATTCTTAATAATATATCAACAGTTACGAAGCAAAATATGAACAAAAAGCTATTATTGATAGCAGTAACATAAGTGTATGTAAGTATCTGTGTGATAATATCCCCAAGGACATAAAATATCGCCCTCATTGCTAAATCAACGCCTCAAGATATGTTTTATTTTATGACACTTATGCCAATGATTGTGATACATACATTTGCCTGGGCCTGTGCGTGTTTGTGAATGTGTATTGAATGGTGTGAGTATTGACCACTACTTAAGACGTTGTTATATGTGTTGTTTCTGTACACATGATATTTGCTATTTTTTACTTTTAACGTTCACTCTGATTGTTTTTTATGTGTATGAAGATACACTCATGTACTGGTTTAGTGGATACTTACATTTGATGGCTTGGTGTTTGCTATATGTCACTTTTTATTATCACAGTATGTTGGCATATTGGCTTTTATGCGAAGTTTCAGTTGTTGTTGTTGTGAAAATCAATATGATTAAACACTTTTGGACTGTGCCCAAGTGTTGGAAATCAAATTAAATGAATTGATATGAAATGATAGTGACATATTAGAGTGCCAATGGATTAATGGTAAATATACACAGACCTTGGCTATTAAGGAAAAGATAAAACGTCAATTTGATTGTTAGGTATTTTGATTTATATTTTACTAATATATATATATATATGTATATATATATATATATATATATATATATATATATATATATATATATATACATATATATATATATATTCAAATTCCTGTACGTCCAATTTCAATGTCCTATTGTTTTAATTTAGGAATTTATTTTTTGTGCTCTTCTCACCGATGCGACCCTCGTACTTTCTTTCGAGAAATTTAAAAACCGATTCGAATGCGGTATACGACGTCCACTCGTGTTTAGGATGCCCTACGGAAAATGAATTGCATGAATAAATCATATGTATACATACATACATATATATACATTTATATATATATATATATATATATATATATATATATGTATATATATATATATATATATATGTATATATATATATATATATATATGTATATATATGTATATATATATATATATATATATATATATATATATGTATGTATACATATATATGTGTATGTATATATATATATATATATATATATATATATATATACATACATGTACAGTGGCTCACAGCATATTTCGTACAGTGTATAT
The DNA here is from genome assembly GCA_963854835.1 of Megamerina dolium. NCBI lineage: Eukaryota > Metazoa > Arthropoda > Insecta > Diptera > Megamerinidae > Megamerina > Megamerina dolium. Next base: position 52,285,300 of record OY978526.1, on the reverse strand, counting down.
ATTTTTATGTACATGGCTGTAACATCGAAACTAAAAAACTTATCGATAAGTTTTGAATGTAGATATCTGTGTATGTGTTTAGTAAACCTAATAAGAAAACGGGGAACCCCAAAAATTTTTCTTTTTGTTATGCAAGAGAGAAAAACTATTGATCAGCTGATTTTCAGCTCACATCTTATTTCGTACACAAACTTCAATGTAAGTAAGTTTCATTCTGCCGCGCAGTTACAAAGTTTTTTTGAATTGTATGAGTTTTTGGACCTTTTTAACTATTATAACAATTTTTATTATTATTATTTTAAATAGTTAAAGTGCTGTAAATTAAACATTTAGCTTTATGGGTCGTCGTACAACGATGGAACAGCGTAAACTGGTAATTAACCATTTTAGGAAAGGTCAGAGTGTGCGAAAAATTGCTGAAATGACAAATTTAAGTGCCTCAACTGTCCAATACATCATTCAACGCTTCGTTCGCGAAAATCGGTTGGAGAACAAGGGCAGAGAAGCACCTAATAAGATTTTCAACGCATCAGACGAGCGTTATATTGTACGAAAAATTAAGAAAAATCCAAAGTTATCCGCTCCGAAGTTGGCTGCAGAGGTTCAGCGTGAAATAGGAAAATCATCCAGTGCTGAAACTGTCCGACGTGTGCTGCGCAATCATGACTTGAACGGTCGAGTAGCCCGAAAGAAACCATTCATTTCGAAAATGAATATACAACGCCGACTTGACTTCGCCAAAGAGCATATTATTAATACTCCTGCGTTCTGGAATACCGTTATTTTCGCGGATGAGTCTAAGTTTAATATTTTTGGCTCGGACGGAATATCATATGTTTGGCGTAAAGCTAATACCGAGCTAAACAAGGAGAACCTTAAGCCCACAGTGAAGCATGGTGGCGGTAGCGTGATGGTTTGGGCCTGTATGTCAGCAGCCGGAGTAGGTGAATTGGTTTTTATTGAGGGAACAATGGACAAAATGAAGTACCTCGAGATTCTGAAAAACAATTTACTTCAAAGTGCAGACAAACTGGGTTTGCGGGAAGAATTTCGGTATTACCAAGATAATGACCCAAAACATAAATCTGGGATTGTGCAATCTTGGCTTATTTGAACTGCTCACACTTGATGTCTCCACCACCACAGTCACCTGACATGAATGTGATTGAAAATCTTTAGTCTATTTTGGACAATAAAATAAGAACACACAAGATTTCTAATAAGCAAGACCTAAAGAAGGTACTGATGGAGGAATGGAAAAAAATCACACCAGACATCACTCAAAAATTGGTGGATTCAATGCCAAGTAGACTCCAGGCTGTCATTAACGCTAAGGGATGTCATACTAAATATTAAAATCAACTTACTTTGTTTTTAGTTTGAACTTAAAGAGACTGTACGAAATAAGCTGTGACATGAATTTTCCTATTTTTTTCTTATTTTATTTTTTTATAGTGTCAAACACTAAAATTTTGAAAAAGTAAATTTTGGAAAATAAAAAACAAACCTTCCTTTCAAAAATGGCATTTATATTTTGTTCAAATTTTTGCTATATTAGGAATTACGACTGCAGCAATTTTTAAACTGTCACTGTACGAAATAAGCTGGGAGCCACTGTATATATATATATATATATATATATATATATATATTATAGATATATATATATATATATATATATATATGTATATATATATTATAGATATATATATATATATATATATATATATATATATATCTATAATATATATATACATATATATATATATATATATATATATATATCTATAATATATATATATATATATATATATATATATATATATATATATATATATATATATATATATTTATATATATATATGGGTCCCGTAGCCCAGTGGTTAGTGTATTCGCCTTCTGATCTGTAGGTAGTGGTTCAATCCCCGGCTGATGCATAACAAATTAAATATCGAAAAGATTTTTCTGTCGCACAGTACCCACCTGTCGGCAAGCAATTGGCAATTCATGCGACAATAACAACTTGCCATGAAACAGCTTCTAAAAGAACTCTGTGACAAAGCTCAGAAAAAGTGATGTCACAAGGGTTCTGCCGTTCGGAACCGGCTAAAATAGGTAGGTCCCTATATATATATATATATATATATATATATATATATATATATATATATATATATATATATGTGCGTATGTGTGCGTGTGTGTGTGCATATAGAAATATATATGTACATATAATAAAAAAAAATAGATAAAGCACTTAAAGCCCCGAAGGTCTCGTTGGCCGAGCTTCTCTTCCATTACTGTTGTGCGTGTTAAATTTTGGACAGTATGAGAAGGGACCTACTTGTTTTAACGGCAGAACTCTTACGATATCACTTTCTGAGCTTTGTCACAGAGTTCTTTTAGAAGCTTATCTATGGCAAATTGTTACTGCCGGAAGATTTGTCAATTGCTTGCCGACAGGTGGATACCGATAGAAAGAAAAATCTTTTCGACATTAAATTTGGTATGCTTCAGTGGGGAATTGAACCCACGACCTACAGATCAGAAGGCCAATACACTAACCACTGAGCACGGCACCCTTTATATGGATATGTACATATATACATTGATATTTTAATTCGAAATACAAATTTGAAACACATTCTCGTATTCTTAGTTACGGAAACTTACCTGTCGACGCTGTATTGGAAAAAATCATGGTGTAATAAAACTAAGATGATATCAACAACATAACCTCACTTTTTTGGGTGTTTTATAGAGGGCATCATTTTAACGTACTCAAAAAGCTGGGCAGAATTTATGCCTCTGATTTAACTCCATTTCAGTACCTTTTCAATCCTCAGCATTTTTGGGTAAACAATTTTTAAAAAAGAACCAAGTATTCTCAATTTATCATAAAAAAAGGTAAAATAATTATTATGTATAAAGCGTAAAGAACTATATGTCCTGCAAGGTGATCTCAGTTTCTGTACGTATCGTTTTAACACATATTTCATTTCACTTATTATAAAATAAAGCATTAGTAAAATAAGTGGGTAACGATTCAAAAAAGCATTATATAAAAATGTATATCCGGCCTTTTTTTAAGGTTTAATGGGCTGCATCTTTCTAAGCAGCATTAATAATAAGAGCTTGTCCTCGTTCTGTGGCATAAGGCACAAGAAACATTAGGCATATTCTGCACAATAAACGTATAATTGAATGATAGCAAATCCTTCTTATCTGGAGCGTGTTCTTCCATTAGTACGACTTGACCTAGCCAGCGCAGCCGCTGGATTTTGAAGCGCTTTACTATGTCTATATCGGCATACAGCTCGTACAGCTCATGGTTGTACCTCATTCAGTACTCGCCACCAACGCAAATAGGTCCAAAGATCTTGCGTAGGACTTTTCTCTCGAAAACTCCAAGCATTCGCTCATCCGAGGTGGAAATTGTGTAAGGACAGGCATGATGAGAGACTTGTAGAATGTAGTTTTCGTTCTTCGAGAGAGGGCTCGACTTCTCAATTGCTTACTTAGCCCAAAGTAGCACCTGTTTGCAAGAGTGATCCTTCGCAATATCTCCAGGCTGACGTCATTACTGCTGTTAATGCTGGTTCCAAGATAGACAAAGTCTCTTACTACTTCAAAAGCGTAGTTGTCAACAGTGACGCGCTGTCCAAGACGACGGGACTCTTTGTTTGTTGACACTAGGTACTTCGTCTTGACCTCGTCCACCTTAAGACCCATTCAGCGCGACTCACTTTCCAACTCTGAGAATGCTGCACTGACTGCTCGCGTGTTCATGCCGATTATGTCAATATCGTCGGCATACGCTAACAGCATGACACTTTTGTTGAACATAGTGCCATTATGTCGTAGACCAGCAGCTCGTATTATTTTCTCCACAATAAGATTGAAGAAGTCGCACGATAACGAATCACCTTGTCTAAAACCCCATTCGGTATTAAACGGTGTGGAGAGGTCCTCCCAATTTTCACACAGGAGTTATGCAGTGTCATTCTACAAAGTCGAATGAGCTTTGCAGGAATACCGAACTCAGACATTGTTGCGTAGAGGTAATCCCTTACCGGTGTGTGGTGTGTCGATCTGTTTTTCATGGGTCTCTCCAGGATTTGGCGCAGTGTGAAAATTTGGTCGATGGTAGATTTGCCAGGTCTGAAGCCACACTGATAAGGTCCAATCAGGTTGTGGAGCATGGGCTCAATAGGACCTTGTATGCGATACTCAGGTATCAGGTATTCCACGGTAGTTGGCGCAAATTGTGGGGTCTCCTTTTTTATGTACAGGACAGAGAACACTGTGCCTCCAATTACCAGGCATGCTTTCATCCGACCATATTCTGCTTATGAGCTGGTGCATGCAGGCGAACAGCTCATCGCCTCCGGTCTTAAACAACTCGGCAGGCAGGCCATCAGCACCTGCAGCTTTGTTGTACTTCAGCCTTAAAATGGCCGTTTCAACCTCGTCATAGTCGGGTGGTGCAACATCAACACCATCATCTGTAATCGGAACTATCGGGCAATCTTCTCCACTGGCGGAATTGTTCATAGCATCGCCATTCAGTAACGTGGTGAAGTGTTCCCTCCATAGGCTCAGTACACTCTGGACATCCGTAACCAGATTCCCATTTCCATCACGACAAGAAGAGGCTCCGGGATTTAAACCGCCACTCAGGCGCTTGATCTTTTCGAAGGATTTTCGAGTCTCATTCTTGTCGGTACACATCACTATCTCCTCACACTCGCGTCTTTCCAACTCCCTGTTCTTGCACTTGAAAAGACATATCTCCGCACTGCTATTCTCTCTGTACCGCTCCTTAACAGCTCGCGTTGCTCCTGCACGCAGGGTTTTTCTGTAGGCGGCGTCTTTCTCTGCGGCAGCGTCGCGACACTCCTGATCATACTACTCATTCCTCAGTGGCCGATAGTAACCGATTACCTCCTCGGCAGCAGTAGTCGTGGAGTGGGATATATGTGTCCACCGTGCTCATGTATCATCAAGTGGGGAGTGCTCTGCATAAGCAGATCCGATAGTCGAGTGGCAAATGTATCTGCTGGTGATCGCAGCTTACTGACGTCGAGCTTTCTCTATGTGGGACTTCTCTTGTTATTTGCGACACATAAACGTGTGCGCACTTTAGCTGCAACAAGGTAGT
>OY978526.1:52267639-52275139 GCA_963854835.1 Megamerina dolium | reverse complement strand
AATTCATGAACTCAATGCAAACAATGATGCAAGAAATGATGAAAAATCAATCGATGTTACTCCAAACATTGCTATCCAGACCATGAGTCGTCTCAAGATATGCCACTGGAACGCCAACGGCTTAAGCCAGCACCGTTTGGAGCTAATTCAATTCCTTGAATCCAGCCAGATCGGTATAATGATGATATCTGAGAGCCATTTCACTGACAAAAATTGCTACCAAATACCATATTACAAACTGTACACCACAAATCATCCACATGGTAAGGCACGCGGAGGAACTGCCATATTGATAAAAAGCAGAATAAAACATCACGTTCTCGAAGACTTCAGTAGCGTCTACATGCAAGCAACATCTATATGTCTGGAAGAATACATCTCTAAGCTAGTAATATCTGCGATATACTGTCCCCCAAGATACAGTATTACCGAACAGCAATATAAAGAATTTTTCTCAACTCTTGGTAGCAAATTCTTGGTTGCTGGCGATTTCAACGCCAAACACACTCACTGTTCAATCATCACTAACCACGGCTACGATGTTATTTCAAATGGTCAACCGACATATTGGCCGACGGACAAGAGGAAAATACCCGATCTCATAGACTTTGGAGTCGCCAAAGGTTTGCAGATGGAAAATATCTCCACAGAGTGTAATTATGATCTATCATCTAACCACTCACCCACGGTAATATCTATAAAATCACCAAGCCCCCAAGGTAATTGCGTTAGAAAGAAAATAAACTGGTTAAAATTCAAGAAATATATAAATTCCCATCTTCCTCTGAGTACTGTATTAAGAAATGGACACGATGTAGACTCAGCACTCGAAAAATTCAACCAGCTGCTCTCATTAGCTCTCAGCTCAGCCACCTGCACAAGGGTATGCAAGCAATCAAACTATAGCCCATACACACCAGCTGACATTGAATTGCTAGTAGGACAGAAAAGAAGACTCCGAAGGCAATGGCAGGAATTCAGATCACCGAATCTGAAAACACAGCTACAGCACTGCACTCGAAAGTTAAAGCAAGCCTTAAAAAATAGAAACAACAAAGAGTTAGAAGAGCACATAGCCAAATTAACACCTGGTTAAGCGTCAGACTACTCTTTGTGGAAATCAGCAAAAAACTCACATCGGCCAATTCTCACCACTGATTCCCAAACTCAAACTATTACTGCCTGCAAATGTCTCTTCATTGCTTAGTAGCTACCTCACGAAAAGACAATTTCTCGTACATCACAAGGATTACACAACAAATCCATTGGATATTCACGCTGGCGTTCCTCAAGGAAGCGTTTTGGATCCCTTACTGTATCTCTTATACACTTCAGATATGTCCAACAATAACTATACATTTATATCGACCTTTGCAGATGATACGGCAATATTGTGCTCTCGCTCTAACCCCATAGAAGCTACTAAACTCCTGCAGACTCATTTCGATTCTCTCGAAATCTGGCTAGCAAAATGGCGTATAAAAGTTAATGAATCAAAGAGCGTACATGTACCCTTCACGCTAAGGCCAGATACATGTCCCCCACTTAAAATTAATGGCCAATCAGTTCCACAATGTTCCTCAACAAAGTACTTGGGTATTCACCTCGACAGAAGGCTGACCTGGAAAAATCACATAGAGGCAAAGAAAACTCAGATCAAGCTTAAAATTAATCAGTTATGGTGGCAGTTACACAAAAGATCAAAGTTGAATCTCGAATACAAAGTGCTATTATATAAAGCAATCCTGAAGCCAATCTGGACTTATGGTATTCAGTTTTGGGGCACCGCATCTCCCTCAAATATCGAAAAATTGCAGCGAATCAATCCAAGTGTCTGCGAATTATTGTAAACGCGCCTTGGTATATGAGGAACGTTAACATCCATCGAGATTTAAATGTACCCACAATTTCTGAGGAAGTTGCAATGTCCTGCAGAAGCTACATTCAAAAATTTCACAATCATCCGAATCCCCTTGCTAGGCAATTGTTGCTGAGCACGGGGCATCGTCGATTAAAAAAAAAAGACACACTGAATATGCTGTGAAATTGCTATACCTCGCGACTCAACAAATTGTGGTGGAACGTAGGGAATATCACATAATTTTAGTTAGTTTGTAAGATTTGAATACTTATTGTTAGTTTCTAAGTAATTTAGAAAGATCCAATAAAAAAGCTTATTAAAAAAAAAAAAAAAAAAAAATTAGTTTCAGTTCAAACAAAGTTTTATATTGTTTCAGCAATGATAAAATTCAAATGTATTATGATTATTATATATGGAATTATATACGGATATATTATTATGTATACATCCATATGCGTGAATATATAAACAAATATACATAATGTATAGAAATATATATAAGATATATTTACTTGAATGCATATACGCATACAGGTATAATTCCTTAGATATCAAAAATTATTACTTACAAAAGCTTATTTAGGCCCACTGTATGTAAAAAATTTGCATAAAATTGAGTGAAAACGTAAAAATTATATTTTCACTAAGGAATTAAATGAAAAATTTTGCAAGATCTTAATTACTGTAACGACTTAGTAAAACACATAGCAAAAGTTTATAATAAATAGAATAAATTATTGCAACTCATAAGAACGATGGCAGCTCTACTAATAGCTTGATAACGGTGCTGACAAGCTATATTCAGACAAGACAAGTGTGCAAGGAAATTATAGTACAATGTTAAAAAAATGTATTCCGTACTATAAAATTCTTATTTCACATTTTTTTTAAATTTGCATATTTTAACATTTTATAAAAAAGTCGTCGGAGTGTGAACACACTACTGCAACAGAACTGCAAATGGAATTAATAGAACTGCAGTGCTCCACTCCTTTAAAACACAAGATTTTAGAATGCGGAAAAATGATATTTTTTTATAAAAACGATTTGTAAAATCAGAGAGTTTATGTTTTAAATTAATGTATATATTTAATATTCTGAGAACATTAGTGGAATATAAATGTAAATTAATTTACCACATTTTTGTATTATACCCATTGTATAGCCGCACATGTATATGGCCTCATGCTCTCTCAATCTAAATCTTACGTTTGTGGTAGTATTGTAAATTGGATTATGAGAAATTGTATTACGCTCTTCGCCCTTCATGCTGGCTCTTGGTTGCTCCCCTTACCTAGCACTAAAATGTGCTAAGCTAGCTCGTAAGTGCAAATAGCTCCTGGGAGCTACCGTGCCCATTACTGTTCAATGGCAACTCAACATTTGCATATCGTAGTACACGTTGATTTAAATCTGACGTAAATCCGTTGTCAATAAAAAATCAAAACCAATTATTACGTCATCGATGATGTCGGACCTGAATGCTTGAATGTGTTGAATGGTGTGGTTCCATCAAATGTTGGTGGCTTTAGTTTAATTGTACTTGAATCAGTAATCACTGATGTGGCTGGTCCATTTTTAATTGGTTGAGATCGTGCTGTAATTTCTCGAACTGATCTTCCAAATTATCTACGTGCTCCTTCAGATCTGTGTCCTTTTCATTAATGACTCCGAATATTTCCTGAAATCTAATCTCAATTCCTTTTTGTAGATTTTCGATGACGTGTTTCTTGACGAGCCGAATGTTCTTGAATTTCCATACGCAATTCAACTGAATATTCTTGAAGCTTGGAGTCAATTGTTTTCTGTAATTCTCCCATAGCGTTTTCTTGGTGAGACGCATTTTTCTTGATGACGACAATTTCGAACTTCCGTGAAATGCATTGAAAGCATGATTTGAGAACAGGCGAATCCTCGTTGATAATCAGTTAAAGACGCTATTGAACTTTCCCACTGTTCATTCCGAAAACAGTAAGGCAATTCAATTCAATTGGCAATTGGTGACAATTGAAAACTGGGACCATATTCTAGTACATATCTGCCTAACAAATTTGCCCCAAGATACTTTGTCGCTCTGCGATCAATCCCTCAATTCCAGAAAAGACCTACCTCTCTGGTCACAACTGGATGAGTTCCTCACAAGCAGGTACGAAGTATTAGAAAGACTACATTTCTTTCACTCCAAGAAAGAAAATTTCAATCACATCTCTCGTGATTCCCAGAAAAGAAAATCTGCGCATAAAATTCACTCTTATGTGACAGAAATTAAAACGAAATTCGTAAGTAAATTATGCAATGCCAATCACGCACTTAAATATTGCAACACATTTGAGAAGCTTTCGGCACTCGACCGAATTAAGTTTGTAAGACAAAATAGTCACTGCGAAAACTGTCTCGTCCGCACTCACCTAAAAACTAATTGTGGTAGTAAATACTCTTGTGTGTACTGTCAACGTAAGCATCTTTCTATGCTTCATGTCAGCACACTTTACATTCTCCACAATTAAATAGTAGATCTCAAACTACTATTTCTCGAAAAATGACTTCAATATGTGCATCTTCATGCACACATTCACAAACAGGTGATGTGCCAGATGAACTCCCCTGTTCTTTTAATAGGAAACGTAGCACTAACGTGATACCTCCCACTAAAAGGAAACAGCTGGCTAAATTCCTCCCCACATTTCGTTTGAAATTAGCAAATTGGCAAGAATTCAACAAACTTGACCTCGTTGATACGAGTTTCCATGTGCCGTCTCAATTAGACTTAGTCATTGGAAGTGATTTAATCCCTCAAATCCTTCTGAAGGGGCTTCGTCATTGTGCACATGGAACACTTATAGGACAAAATTCTCTATTTGGCTGGAGCATCAGTGGGTCGACAATAGTGTCACCGCACTCGACACAAGCTAAAAAGGTCTTTAGTTCCCATCGAAGACCGTCGCAGCAAAAATTTCCTATGTGCTGCAAGGAACTTTCATCGAGGTGTCTTCCCTTGGCACCACTCCAGCAAATTCAAAAATTTTTACAAAAAAAAAACAATATATATATATATATATACATATATATATATATATATATGTATATATATATATATGTATATGTATATGTATGTATATGTATGTATATATATAAATATATATATATATATATATATATATATATATATGTATGTATATATAAATATATATATATATATATATATATATATACAAATATATATATATATATATATATATATATATATATAAATATATATATATATATATGTTTATATATATATATATATATATATGTATATATAATAATATCATATATATATATATATATATATATATGTATATATGTATATATAATAATATCATATATATATATATATATATATATATATATATATGTATATATGTATATATATGGCTAGTAGACGCATATCGCGCACTGCCTGAAAAAAGATTGCATGGGTTAGCCACCCTAATGTAAACTAACTTTATTCCCCTATTTGCTTTTCCTTTTCGTACCCTCTCTCTATCTCTTCTAATTTGTATTTATTTTCTCCCACTCTCTCTCTCTATCTATTCCTGTACCTTTTTTATTGCAATTACTCTCATGCACCTTCTCTCTCTCTCTCTTTGTCTTTGCCTTTCTATTATATTTTTTATCAAAGTGCAATATCTTTGCTTATCAGTTGTTATGTAATTTTTCTTATAAATAAAATAAATATGTGGCACTTAAAGTCCAGTAGGGCTCATTGGCCGAGCTTCTCTTCCATTACTGTTGTGCGTGTTAAATTTTGGACAATATTAGAAGGGACCTACTGTTTTTGTTTTTTTCTTCTTAAGACTCTCGCAAGTACGATGTGCAGTGCGAGCTCTTGTTTTCGACTTTTACCTATTACCCCAAAATTAAAAAACAATCGAATTTATTAAAATTAAAAGGAAACAATTTTAAAAATCTCAAAACAAACAGACAAATATTGTAAAACTAAACTAATCGATTATAGTGAATAAATAAAAAAAAAAAGCTAAAATGCAATACAAAATTTACAATTCAAGTGTTGTTTATTAGTAAACGAACACAAAAAGTGAATGCTAATTGTGGTGATATCGGCCACAATAATTACAACAGCAGTAGCAGTAGTGTCACCCGCAGCCACCATACAAGCGCGAGGCCTTGCCAGTAAGCGGTCCACCGGCAAATCTCCCCAGATACACATTTTTTGGTCCTTCGAGCCGAATTGGCTCGCACCAATTGGTAAGCTCGTGCCATTAAGGTAATACCCCAGTGAAAGTCGAAATTCAAAGGCTGTTCTAACTGATTTGTATTTGTTTTTCTTATTTTTTCAACGGAAAATAAATAAGATACCACTTGAAAGTTGGAAATATTCCGCTATATTTAGCCATATACTTATATAACATATACATATCTATAAACATTTCTAAACACTTAAACATATAAAAAATAAAGTTGAAAAAAGGAACAAAATATAAAAAAATTTTAATTGCATATCGTTTTTTTTTAACAGGCCTCAAGTTGGGAAAAAGGCATTTCTTGGTTATATGTACTACGTACTCCTTTGATATTAACCATATGAATTGTATGTGTACACACATGGGTCAATATTTAATTTCATATCATTTGAGGATTATTAGAGAAAAAGTCAGTTGGTTTTGGTTTTGTTTGTGTCCTATATACAAACCATATTCATATATACATTCATACTTATGCGATATTGCTTTTAGTTACTGGTGTCCCACCAAGGAAGAGGAATAAAAGCAACTTTATGCACTCTATGTTTCTTTGGTTCTTACAAAAATACGTATAATATTGGTCTCACCTATAACTATCGGCCTACTAACCCTGAGTTTTGGTATTTCCCTTGAACACAGTACAACGTACCATGAAATAATTACAAGAACTCTGTATTTGAACACTCTATTTTAGTTCAATACATGTTTATACATATCGATTATCTCTCTTAGATTATACAATTGCACACACATACACAACCATACACATCTTGTATTTTGCTTGTACAATTACATTGGCGACGTTAGCAAATTTTTTTGCTATATTTTTTTGACAAGGACCGTTTTATTGAACATATTTTTATGAAATAATATTATTCTTATGATTTTTGGTTGTTTGACTTATTGTTGTTGATTTATTTGATGAAAATGTGGTGCTTTTGGAGATACAAAAAATTGAACTAGTTTCAAATGCTTAATTTGTAGAATTCTTTTGGCATATTTCGACCTGAATCGCTTTTTAATCAATTTTAAAAATTCAATATGTGCGCCAAAAAATTGTCTTACGCCGTTTGCCACCACAAGTCAAATTCAGTTCAACACGTTTTTATCATAATTACTCATGTCAAAACTTAATCTAATCCATTTAAATAGCAAAAACCAAGCAGTTATAAAAAAAACCAGCTCAAATTGTTATTTTGCAAAAACTTGGACATTCAATGAGGTGAGATGGGATGAGAAAAATTCCACAACAAAGTCAAACTTCGCACAACTTTGACAAAATACGCTGAAACGAACTCGTTTGATGACAGAATACGCTCTGGTATGCCCACCAAACAAGATGCTCGTCTGTTACAAATGACCAGTAAACGTTCCCGATTCAAAACAGCAGGA
>OY978526.1:52160139-52262639 GCA_963854835.1 Megamerina dolium | reverse complement strand
ATAAAAGTTCTGCGCAGGATTTTCAGACCTATTTGCGTTGATGGCGAGTATCGAATAAGGTACAACGATGAGCTGTATGAAATACAGCGGCTGCGCTGGCTCGGTCATGTCGAACGAATGGAAGAAGTCGCCGCAGCGAAGAGGGTATTTAATTCGGCACCCACTGGAGGACGCAGAAGAAGAGGAAGACCACATCTCCGTTGGAAAGACCAAGTGTTGGGTAACCTGGCGGCGCTTGGAATATCCTATTGGCGCCAGCAAGCGAAAAACAGAGATTACTGGCGCCGCATTATATGTTCGGCCTAAATCGATCATTATCGACCATTCATTCATTATTGAAAGAGCGTTTTTCTAAGAAGTGTTTTCCTCACACTAAAGTGTACCACCATTATTTCGCTCAAGCAACATATTATTGCTTGACATATCTATTACAGCTCCGCCACGGCCATTCTGACAGGTAACAAGTCCCCGTGTGAATCTTCCTATACTCGGCCAATTCTGATCCAATAAAACAACTCCAACAACCATTTCATGCTTTCGACAACCTTACACAAGTCTTTAAGTTCCGATAACACTACTCGACAAAAAAAAAGTACCACAAAAAAGCATATTTTCTAGAATAAATTTGACCCGCTAAATTTTGATACCAAAGACAAAGAACGCTCTGGACAGCCTAAAAAGTTTAAAGACGAGGATTTGAAGACATTACTCGACCAAGATCTTGTCGAAACATTACGGGAGAGCTGTACCGACAACAATTGATACGGTTGAAGAGAGCAATGATCGCAAAACGCCTAAAATGGGCCAGAAGACACAGTAAGTTCATTTAGATCCACGACAACGCACCGGCACATATAGCAAAACCGGTTGAGGATACGATCAAATCGTTTGGCTGGGACTTGTTGCCCCACCCACCGTATTACCGGAGCTTAGGTCTTCGCCTTATGCGTCATCCTCCAGAGGGTTCCGAATATAACACCTTTTTACCTGGAGCGTGTTCTTCCATTCGCTCGACATGACCTAGCCAGCGCAGCCGCTGGGATTTGAGGCGCTTTACTATGTAAATATCGGCATACAGTTCCTACAGCTCATGGTTGATAGGTCCAAATAGCTCATGCAAATAGGTCCAATGATCTTGCGTAGGACTTTTCTCTCGAAAGCTCCAAGTATTCGCTCATCAGAGGTGGATATTGTCCAGGCTTCAGCGCCATTTGTTAGGACAGGCATGATGAGAGACTTGTAAAGAGTAGATTTCGTTCTTCGAGAAAGGCTCGACTTCTCAATGGCGTACTTAGACCAAAGTAGCACCGAACGATATTGAAGTTGAATCATGTCTATGCAGCGTCGATGTCAAGCTGTCGTCAAACAAAAACGTTATCCCACGAAATATTAGCCAATATTCAGCGCCATTTGTTAGGACAGGCATGATGAGAGACTTGTAAAGAGTAGATTTCGTTCTTCGAGAAAGGCTCGACTTCTCAATGGCGTACTTAGACCAAAGTAGCACCGAACGATATTGAAGTTGAATCATGTCTATGCAGCGTCGATGTCAAGCTGTCGTCAAACAAAAACGTTATCCCACGAAATATTAGCCAAGCCCACATTCTCACATTTGACGTAAATTTAAGCTTCGTTTCTAATTAGATGTCTCAAAAAAAGATACTTGAATTGTTTAACTTATTTCGTTTCTGTGTTATTGAATGAATATATATGTTATTAAAATGCAATAAAAATAGCTTTAAAATATATATATATATATATATATATATATATATATATATATATATAAATAAAAAAAAATAAATATGTGGCACATAAAGCCCCAAAGGGCTCATTGGCCGAGCTTCTCTTCCATTACTGTTGTGCGTCTTAAATTTTGGACAGTATTAGAATGGACCTACTTATTTTAGCCGGTTCCGAACGGCAGAACACTTGTGACATCACTTTTTCTGAGCTTTGTCACAGAGTTCTTTAAGAAGATTTTTCATGGCAAGTTGCTACTGTCGGAAGAATTGCCAATTGCTTGCCAACAGGAAGGAACACTTTTAAAGAAAAAAGTATTGCTCAGCTGTCTTTCTTGATATCACTCAAGCTTTCGATAAAGTATGGCACGATGGCCTTATTTACAAACTCAAACTATTACTGCCTGCAAATGTCTCCTCATTGCTTAGTAGCTACCTCACGAAAAGACAATTTCTCGTACATCACAAGGATTACACAACCAATCCATTGGATATTCACACTGGCGTTCCTCAAGGAAGCGTTTTGGGCCCCTTACTGTATCTCTTATACACTTTAGATATGCCCAAAAATAACTATACATTTATATTGACCTTTGCTGATGATACGGCAATATTGTGCTCTCGCTCTAACCCCATAGAAGCTACTAAACTCCTGCAGACTCATGTCGATACTCTCGAAATCTGGCTAGCAAAATGGCGTATAAAAGTCAATGAATCAAAGAGCCTACATGTAACCTTCACGATAAGACTAGATACATGTCCCCCACTTAATATTAATGGCCAATCAGTTCCACAATGTTCCTCAACATAGTACTTGGGTATTCACCTCGACAGAAGGCTGACATGGAAAAATCACATAGAGGCAAAGAAAACTCAGATCAAGCTTAAAATTAATCAGTTATGGTGGCTGTTACACAAAAGATCAAAGTTGAATCTTGAATACAAAGTGCTATTATATAAAGCAATCCTGAAGCCAATTTGGACTTATTCAGTTTTTGGGCACCGCATCTCCCTCAAATATCGAAAAATTGCAGCGAATACAATCCAAGTGTCTGCGAATTATTGTAAACGCGCCTTGGTATATGAGGAACGTTAACATCCATCGAGATTTAAATATACCCACAATTTCTGAGGAAGTTGCAATGTCCTGCAGAAGCTACATTCAAAAATTACACAATCATCCGAATCCCCTTGCTAGGCAATTGTTGCTGAGCACGGGGCATCGTCGATTAAAAAGAAAAGACACCCTGAATATGCTGTGAAATTGCTAAACCTCGCGACTCAACAAATTGTGATGGAACGTTGGGAATATCACATAATTTTAGTTAGTTTGTAAGATTTGAATACAATACTTATTGTTAGTTTCTAAGTAATTTAGAAAGATCCAATAAAAAAAGCTTGTGAGAAAAAAAAAAAACAATTTCGAGGCAAACCACTCAAGCTATTTTCCGACGACTTCATACGAATCGAGGTGCTGTTCGGCGAGCGCGTGACCCATGGACGAAAACAGGTGATAGTCAGAAGGGGTCAGGTCTGGTGAATAAGCGGGATGAGTTAGCACCTCCCAATTGAGTGTGTCCAAGTAGTTTTGGACCAGTTTTGACGTGTTCCTAACCAGGCCTTTTTTCACCCAAAGCATGGCACAATTTCACTAGTTGTTGGTGGTTGCGGTGAGCTTTGATATTTTCACCAGGTTTCAACAACTCGTAGTAGATGACACCCTGCTGATCCCACCAAACGTACAGCATCGTCTTGCGTCCAAAGCGATTTGGTCTTGGAGAAGAAGTTGCTGGTTGGCCGAGATCGACCCACGATTTTTTTCGTTTAGGATTCTCAAAGTATATCCACTTTTCATCGCAAGTCCCCACAAGATGCAGGAACGATATTTTTTTTGTCTAGCAAGCAAGATTTCGCATGTGTTTTAACGTCGCTCCATCTGCCTATCGTTCAATTCATGGGGTACCCATTTTCCAAATTTTTGAACCTTCCCCATGGCTCGTAAACGTATGGAAATGGCTTGTTGAGTAACTCCTAGCTGTTCGGCAAGCATTTTTTGCGATTGGGTGTCGTCCTCATCCAAAAGAGCCTGCAAATCATGGTTCTCATCTTTTCTTGGCCTATTTTCACGCTTCTTGTCACTCAAGTCAAAATGGCCTTCTTTGAACCGACGAAACCAGTCTCTGCAAGTGGTTTCCGATAGCGCACTGTCTCCACAAGCTTTCGATGCGACTCAGTAGCAGATTTCTTCAAATTAAAGCAAAAAAGTAGAGCTTCCCGCATATGCTATTTTTCTGGCACGAAACTAGTCATGATTATACGAGGAAAAATGTATGTTGTTGTATGAAATCACTGATGATGTTTACTAAGCTTGTACACATGATATATATATATATATATATATATATATATATATATATATATATATATTTTATATATATATATATATATATATATATATATATATATATATATATATATATATATATATATATATATATATATATATATATATATATATATATATATATAATATATATATATATATATATATATATATATATATATATATATATGTATATATATATATATATATATATATATATGTATATATATGTATATATTTTATTTATATGCACATAATATACATATATACAATATATAATACATATATATGTATGTGTATATACACCTGATCAAAATAATAGGTACATATGTATATCAATTTGGCGTTCAACTTAAAAAAAAGTTCTTATAACTAGGCTGATCAAAATAATACACATTTCATGATTCGAAATGATATAAAGGAATTTATGGCAGATATATTTCTCATTCTAGATAAACAGTATTAATTAGTTAATATTCACTGTAGCCACCTTTTTGCTGAACAACAATTCTCGGTATGCTACTGATTGAAGCTTGGCAGGTTTTCTTTGGTGTTTCGTACCACGGTTTTTGTACAAAATCCCACAATTGGTGTAGAGGTATGCTTTGGGTCATTATCCTGCTGATCGACTTAAAGCAAAGGCATTATTTCTTTAGCAATGGCAGCATTACATTCTTTAAAATATCCTTATACTCGACGGCTGTCATTTTGTTTGTTGTTTTGAAAATTTGACTAACGCCACTCCATGAAAAGCATACCCACACCATAATATTTCCGCTTCCATACTTAACAGTTATTTTTGTGAAGCGGGCATGAAATGCTTTTACTTTAGGTCGCCTAACATTTCTTTCAGAGTTATTCCCGAACAAATTAATCTTTGACTCGTCACTCCACTTTATTTCTCCTTCAGATCCTGACGAGTTGGTATGAGACTTGGCAAAATTTAATTTCATATTCCAACTTTTTTCCGCAGCAATAAAACTTTTCTTGCGATTCGCCCTGGTAGGTTAGCCTTTTGTAACCGTCGTCGCACAGTAGGAGCGCTAACAAGATTTCAAATTTCTGTGCAAATCGCCTTCGAAGAAAAAAATCTATTTTAGAAAGCGTAATAATATGGTGAACAAGAATAGCCCACTTATAGGACAAAAAAAGAAACAAATGTGTTTCATATAGAGCCTATTATTGTGAATCTAAAAAACCAAAAATTGTTTCTAGCTCACGGCCATATAAAGTGTGGCTTAAGGGCAAATTTCAAATTTGGGATCGAAATTACTCAATAAATTCGCAATTCTTTCTTAAAATATGGGTATGAAAAGAAAGGGCTTTTTAATACTTTTTCAGTGACATTTATAACCTATTTTAAATATTTTAAAAGATATGATAACAAAAATTGAATTTTTTTTTCAAAAACCACTTTTTTCCAAAACAATCACTATTGACCTATAGAAAATTTAGAACCATATTCAAGGCCTTATAATTACCTTTCCAATGGTGTAATATTAAAAAAAGGAGAATTATAGCGATAAATGTTAATAAAGAAATTTACAGAAAATCTGAGTGTCGCGAAGCCAACGTCGGGCCTATAAGGATTATTTAATTCGCGCCCGCCCCAAGGCCGGCTATCAAGAAAGAATTTATCTAAAAATCTGATGGTCGCGAAGCCGGCATCGGTCTTAGGAGGGTTATTTTTTTCACGCCCCGCCCAAGGAAAGCTCTCAAGAAACACTTTTATCCAAAAATCTTATGTTCACGAATCCAGTGTCGGATCAATAAGGATTATTTTTTTTTTTTTGCGCCCGCTCGAAGGCCGGCCATCAAGAAAGAATTTATCTAAAAATCTGATGGTCGCGAAGCCGGCGTTGGGCCTATAAGGGTAACTTTTTTGCGCCCGGCCAAAGGCCGGCTATGAAGACAGAATTTATCTAAAAATTCTGATGGTCGCGAAACTAAATTTGAAGACATACAGGTAATTATATCGAAATCCATCCATATTGAAAAAATTTCATGAAGTATCAATTTTAAAAATATATTAAAAGTATATAAACATTTTCTAAAAATATGTTTTATATACCATTGAAAAGGTAATTGTATGGCCTTGAATATGGTTCTAAATCTATAGGTCAATAGTGATTTTTTTTGGAAATAAATTGGTTTTTGAAAAAAAAAAAACATTTTAAATTTATTTATAACTTAAAATATTCAAAATAGGTTACAAATGTTATATATTACTGAAAAGTTATTAAAAAGGCCTTTCTTTTGATACCCATATTGTAAGAAAAAATTGCGAATTTCGATCACAAATTTGAACTTTGACATTAAGACACGCCTTATATGGGCGTGAGCTAGTAACAATTTTTGGTTTTTTATATTCACAATAATGGCTCTATGCGGACATCTTTTTTCCTTTAAGTGGGCTATTCTGCACTTGTTCCCAGGTGTTTTTTTTTTCCAAAATGTAAAGTCCGATCCATCAGTTTGGCGATGTTTCGCAAAGATTTTCCATCTTTTCTGAGCCTCTAAACTAATCGGTTTTCTTCAACCCTACTATGAATAGTTTGACTCATCTATTCAATATTAATTACTATTTAACTGTATTAAAGCTTTGTATTATCGTTCTTTCAAGAATATATACACAAAATTGAAACTTCAAATTAAAATACAGACAAAACTTTGATCAATGGAATTTGCAAGCTATACTGAGAAATTTCAAATAAAAAAATTTAAGTGAAGTACAAACTTCTTTTGTTATATAATGGAGTTGCCAGATTGTATATAAGTTTTTTATTTCCTTGAAGGAATTCAAACGCAATAGTAAGATTGCTCTATATTTGACTGGAAAATGGCAACCGGAAATTGTTAAACAGCTAAAACATGTTCAAGTGAAAAAAATGTTTGTGTATCGTAACATAACACCTTACAACGGTAATGGCAAGATTGCGAAACGCCATGGGGGTGGTAAGAAAAAGATAACATCTCCAGAAATGGTTTGAAAAGTTTTCAAGTTTTCAGTGGCAGAAAGATGGCTCGTGTGCTGAAGATATCACACCGAAACATGCAAGGAATATTGCAAAATAAGCTTGGGCTAAAGTCGTACAAATTTATAAAAATTCATAGTCTTACCGATGCCGCAAGAGTCAGAGTTGAACCTTTTGGTCGAACGTGGTGAAATTCCGAACATTGCATTCTTCAATAAGTCACCATTCGTTTTTGACCCACACGTGAACAAACAAAATAAATCGGGTTTACTTGCCAAAAATGTTTGCTGAAAATTTGGAGTATCGGATGGCCACCTGAACAAAATCGGCGCCATGGTGATGGTGTGAATCGCCATGACGGCGATGGTCGCTCCCCGCTTGTATTCATCGATCGTGGGGTGAAAATAAATGCTCCAAATTATCGGGAAACTGTTTTAGAAAGATCACTAGAGCCCTGGACAGACAAACATTACGGTCGTAGACGTTGAACATTCCAACAGGACTCAGCACCTTTACACAAAGCACGTGTCAGCCAAGAATGGCTAAAAATAACGTTCCGTGCTGCATTTCATCACAATGACCTCCAATTTCGCCGGATACAAATCCGTTAGATTTTCGTGTGTGGGATATTTTGATAGTCGATCATCTCAAAAAAACTCTACGCCGATAATGGGCCAAAAAACCTCAAACTCACTTGCGGACTGCGTGCAATGGTTTCACCGGACGTTTGAAGGCCATAGTACAATCCAAAGGTGACCATATCGAAAACCGCTAATTAAATCTTTAAAAATATACATTTGTAAACAATAGTTGGTTTTCTTCGATAAATTTCATCAATATATAAAAAAATCATAGCGTTCTGAATTGGTTTCGGTTAAATTGAACCACCGTGTACATATGTTAGGATTGTGTGTTTAATCGTTTAATCAAAGCAACAATTAAATAAGATATTTTTCGAATAACTATTATTTTAAATATTCAAGAATTAAAATTATTCGATAAATTAGAATTATGATTAATCAATTATTCGAATAAAATATTCAAAATAATAAAATATTATAAATAATTATAATTTTTCCAATGCAGAATTGACAGATAACTTTCCATAGCTACGAATATGAGAATGCGTTTCAAATTTATATTTTCAAATAAAATTTCAAAAACAAAGAAAAACTAAATGAAAAATATTTTGATTAATCGAAAAAATCGTTTTTTGATTAATTTATATATATATATATATATATATATATATATATATATATATATATATATATATGTATGTATATATATATAAATATATATAATATATATATATATATATAAATATATAATATATATATATATATATATATATATATATATAAATATATATATAAATATATATAAATATATATATATATATATATAAATATATAATATATATATATATATATATTATATATATATATATAAATATATAATATATATATATATATATATATATATATATATAAATATATATAATATATATATATATATATATATATATATATAAATATATATATAAATATATATAAATATATATATATATAAATATATAATATATATATATATATATATATATATATTATATATATATATTATATATATATATTTATATATATATTTATATATATATATATATATATATATATATATATATATATATATACATATATATATATATTAATCAAAAACCGATTTTTTCGATTAATCAAAATATTTTTCATTTAGTTTTTCTTTGTTTTTGAATATATATATATATATATATATATATATATATATATATATATATATATATGTATATATATATATATATATATATATATATATATATATATATTAATATATATATATATATAAAGGGTTATCCATTTCGCGGTTTCAAAAGTATAGGGCTAGAATTCGACATCTGTCAAACTGAGTTGTTAAAACAATTTCTTTCTTGGCATTTGCCAAAATCTTTCTGGCATTTGCGAAAATGAATCGCTTAACTATCGAACAACGCATTAAAATTGTAAAAACCTACTACAAAAATGGTGATTCTGCCACAGCCACATATCGTGCTTTAAGAGGATGTTATGGTTTACATAATCGTCCAACTACGCAAGCAATTGGCAAAATTGTGAAGAAATATGAAAAGACTGGATCGGTTACAGATATTGTAAGGCCTGTGCATCATCGTTTCGCTCGTACCACCGAAAATATCGCTGCTGTAAGTGAAAGTGTTGCCGAAGACCCGAATGTGTCGATTCCTCGTCGTTCTCAGGACTGTCTTACGGCACATTATGGCGTATTTTGCATTTGGATCTACACCTACATCCATATAAAATCCAGCTCACACAACAACTGAAGCCAGCTGACCATTCACAACGTCGTAGATACGTCGAATGGGTGCTTGAACAACAGGCGGTGGACGACGATTTTTCGAACAAAATTTTCTTCAGCGACGAAGCACATTTCTCACTCGGTGGGTATGTTAACAAACAAAATTGTCGTATTTGGGGTTCTGAGAATCCTCAAGTAATTGAAGAGAGGCCACTACATCCACAAAAAGTCACTGCTTGGTGCGCTCTTTGGTCCGGAGGTGTGATTGGACCTTACTTCTTCGAAAACGACGATGGAACGACTGTCACCGTCAATTCGGAGCGTTATGGTCATATGATAACCGACTTTTTTTTGCCTGCTATTGAAGAATACGACTTAGAGAATATGTGGTTTCAACAAGACGGTGCCACATGCCACACAACTCGAGCGAATATGGCTTTATTGCAAGAGAAATTTTCTGGCCGCTTAATTTCTCGTCGTGGCGATATCAAGTGGCCACCAAGATCATGCGATTTGACACCGCTTGACTTTTTTTTGTGGGGCTACGCGAAAGATCGTGTTTATGCAGATAAACCTTTAACTCTTGAGCACCTAAAAACCAACATTTGTCACGTTATGGCTGAGATACCGCCCAATATGTGTCAAAAAGTGGTCGAAAATTACCTCAAAAGAATCGATGCTTGCAACAATTCGCGTGGTGGTCATTTAAATGATGTAGTATTTCACACATAATGTCAACGTTCAAACTTTATAATAAAAAAGAAATATCATGATAAAAAATATTTTATATGTGTTTTATTTACGTTTACTTTTGAATCCGTAAAATGGATAACCCTTTATATATATATATATATATATATATATATATATATATATATATATATATATATATATTAATATATATATATATATATATATATATATATATTAATATATATATATATATATTAATATATATATATATATATATATATATATATATATATTAATATATATATATACATATATATATATATATATTAATATATATATATATATATATATATATATATTAATATATATATATATATATATATATATATATATTAATATATATATATATATATATTAATATATATATATATATATATATATATATATTAATATATATATATATATATATATATATATATATATTAATATATATATATATATATATATATATTTTAATATATATATATATATATATATATATATATATATATATATATATATATATAGACATGCGTCATATAACATACCTGCTGATACGCATGGTACATCACCACCTCGAATTACAGTATCCAATGGTTGATCACTAGAAACCCAATTGCATGTCTTATTTGCAATAACTTTCTTTGTATCATCAGTGATACCATAGTGCGCTGAATCAGTTAAGGCTATTGCAAATACTTTCTCTTGAAAGAATTCCGGGAAACGTTTTGCCTGCAACGCTTTAACATTAATTGAAAATTTTTAAATTGTTTTATGTGGTGTCTTACTAAATTCATGGTAACCGCACCACCAAAACTATGCGCTACAATGGCCACATGTTCCGGTTGTGAAGCCATCACAAATTTCTCCCAAACATAAACACCATGTGCAGTCGCCGAATTCAGCCCGACTATTGCTTTCTGTACACCATTTATATTGCGATAATTATCATTCGTGTTAGTAACTAATATATCATATTCTAATGATTTTGCTTTTTTTATGTATGGAATTTGTGTGCCATGGTTGAGCGAGCAATTTATAATTAAACTACAAATAAAATGGGTTATTACATATGCAACTTAAAAATATATATACATGTACCTTCTAGCCCATTGCCCAGCTCGAACATAGCCACTACCATGAATTAGAACAATTAATTTTTTCGAGTTTTCCAACTTTTCTGGCTGTGTAAAAATAAATGTAGCCTCCTGTGGTGGTACATCCTCTGGAATATATGTACGTTTTAAACCATTCTGCTCCAATAACTCATAAACTATTTCAGGTATTTGCTGCAATTTAGAATACAATTTTCGTATACAATACAATATTCGTAAATATCAAATTCAATTAACACTTACATCTGCCAATTTCTCATAATATGCCTGATTTTTTACTGGGTCCTTATAAATGTTGAATTCATATGGTTCATCGCCAGGATGCCCAGTGTTTTTATCAATTTTTCTCAGTTGACCGGCTACAATTTACAAATACAAATAAATATTGAAATAAGTTATTTGTCTGGAAATATCATTGCACATACCGGCATTAAAACCATAACCAAACTCTCGCAAACGTTGTTGTGCTTCGCCACTTTTTGAATCAGAGTTCCCCATCACTTTATTAGGAGTGGCCATTCTAGTTTTTGTGTGGTCTAGTGTTTGAAAATGTAAACAAAATGGAATTATGTGAGTGGCCAAAACAATACATGAATTATATCCAACTGACTTATTTCCATAAATTCTTTAAAAGTAGAATGCAACTATGAAACAAATCACGTGGAATTCATGCTCTTATTTTTGTTTACCTCTTCCGAACTATCGACCTGATGAAATTGAAGCGCTCTTCTCCAAAATCGTTCCTCCCGGCGTAGAATTTTTGACAATTTTGCGCCACCACAAAAAAAAAAATATTAAAAAATGTACTGGGACAGATGTTTTTTAGCCAAGACAAAAACCGCTGAAACAAAGAAACAGCCCTACCTAAATAATAGCGTAGTACTTTACGTTCTTTTTAAACTTAAGTGCGAAGTAAAATAAATAAGATCCTCCAATCCATAAGGTTATTGGAAAATCCCCTGTAAATAAAATTCACTCTCCGTCCTACTCAAATACAGTATTGTGCAAAACTTAAGCAACTGGCATAGTGCTCTCATTGATTTCAAATTTACTAAAAAATAAAAGCGCTTAGATTGAATGTTTTAATATTTAATTGTTCCTTCATTAAATACATAAAAAACAACAACAACAAAAGTTCGGTATTCTTACGAAATTAACTGTAAACAACAAAAAACAAATTATACTCATATTTCATCTGTGCAAAACTTAAGCAACTCGGAGTGCAAAGGTGTTCGATATTTCTTTGTTCAGAAAATAACGGATCTTTTTCGGAGTTTTTTCTGCTTTGTGCATTAAAATTGATCTAACTCAGTACAAAAAAGTCTTTCTTACCGCACAGTTCTTTCAAACATATTGAAATCCAAAATGCAACGTGTCCGTTATAGTCATCAATTTAAGATGAAGGTTATATAGTTATTTAAGGAAGGAAAACCACAGAATGACATTGCAAAATCATTAAATATCAACAAATCTATGATATCACGATGGATACGATTATTTGAAAAAACTGGTAGCGTTACAGATCGAAATTCAGGAGGAAGACCCCAAAAAATTTCTTATAGGGAAGCTATTCAAATTAAAAAATTGATTAAAAAAACTCCGTTCATGTCTTCAAAAGATATAGTAAATACTCTTAATTTAAATGTCGATTCAAGCACAGTAAGAAGGCATTTGATTAAAGTTGGTTTAAAAAGCTACAAAGCGGTAAAGAAACCAATGCTTACACCAAAACATGTAAAAAAAAGGTATGTTTGGTTTAATGCCTTCAAAACAAAAACAACAACATATATTTTTTTTCCAGACTTGAATTTGCTAAGAAGTACGTGGGCTGGTCCATAAAAAAGTGGTTTGGCGTACTGTTCAGTGATGAAGTTAAAATAAATTTATTTAATTCAGACGGAATAATAAGAGTTCGACATGCGAAAGGTGAAGGCCTCAATCCGCGATACTGTAAAAAGACTGTAAAGCATGGAGGAGGGAACGTCATGGTGTGGGCGTGTTTTTCGAGGAGTGGACTTGGTCCGTTGCATAGAATTGACCACAAAATGGACAGATTTATGTATAAGGACATCTTAGAAGCTGCAATGTTGCCTTTTGCGGAATGGAATATGCCACTTCGATGGGTGTTTCAGCACGACAATGATCCGAAACACACATCGAAGTTTGTGACGGATTGGCTACAGTCAAATAAGATTCAAGTGCTTGATTGGCCGGCATAATCGCGCGACTTGAATCCTATTGAAAATTTGTTTTCAATTTTAAAACGAGGCTTGTGCTCAAAGCGCTTTAAAAATAAAGACGAACTATTTTTAGGCCTCAAAACTGAATGGGAAAATATAAATAAATCATATTTAACGAAATTAGTAGCTTCTATGCCCAAAAGGTGTGCTGCAGTAATTAAAAATAAGGGATACTACACAAAATATTAAAAGTTGCTTAAGTTTTGCACAGATGAAATATGAGTATAATTTGTTTTTTGTTGTTTACAGTTAATTTCGTAAGAATACCGAACTTTTGTTGTTGTTGTTTTTTATGTATTTAATGAAGGAACAAATAAATATTAAAACATTCAATCTAAGCGCTTTTATTTTTTAGTAAATTTGAAATCAATGAGAGCACTATGCCAGTTGCTTAAGTTTTGCACAATACTGTATAATTAATCACACAAAATATACATACAAAATATATACTCCGATATTTGATCCCAAGATTATAAACTATATATCTTACTAATTTTATTATTTGATTAATTTGCTGAAAAAATTAAGATAAAAAAGATAAAGTTGATGACGACAGGCTACCAATTAAACACGCGTACAGAAGACCGTAAAGTGAATTATATGAAACGAAAGCGGAAACAACAAGACGTCCAATACTTTTTCCCAAGGTATTCTCTGGCTTGTTGGCACCAACAGGGCAGGAAAACGAAAAAGCACAAAAAAATTGCTACTTAGCCCAAAGTAGAACCTGTTAACAAGAGTTAACAGGTTAACACAGTTACACAGTGTCATTCTGCAAAACCGAATGAGCTTCACAGGAATACCGAACTCAGACATTGTTGTGTAGAGGTAATCCCCTACCGAACTGTTGAAAGCGGCTTTAAAATCAACAAATAGATGGTGTGTGTCGATCTGATTTTCTTGGGTCTTCTCCGGGATTTGTCGCGGTGTGAACATCTGGTCGATTGTGGATTTACCAGGTCTAAAGCCACACTGATAAGGGTCAACCAAGTTGTTAAGCATAGGCTTCAACCTTTCACACAGTGCGCTCGATAGAACCTTGCATGTGATGCTAAGTAGACTTATTCCACTATAGTTGGCGCAAATTGTAGGGTCTCCTTTCGTATGTACGGGACAGAGAACACTGAGCCTCCAATCATCGGGAATGATTTCATCTGACCATATTCTGCTTGTGAGCTGGTGCATGCTGGTGAGCAGCTCATCGCCTCCGATCTTAAGCAAATCGGCAGGCAGGCCATCAGCACCTGCAGCTTTGTTGTTTTTCAGCCTATAAATGGCCTCTTTGACCTCATCATGGTCGGGTGGTTGAACATATATTCCATCATCCGTGATGGGGAGTTCGGGAGATCTCCTCCACTGGCAGGATTGTTCTAGGCGTCGTCATTCAGTAACGTGAGAAGTGTTCCCTCCATAAGGACAGTACACTCTGGACACCTGTAACCAGATTCCCATTGTTATCTCGACAGAAAGATGCTCCGAGGTTTAAACCGCCACTTAGGCGCCTGATCTTTTCAAAGAATTTTCAAGTCTGATTCCTGTATCTACACATCTCGTTCTCATTTTACTCGCGTCTTTCTAGCTCTCTCTTCTTACACCTGGTAAAAACGTCTGCCTGTACCGCTTCTTAACAGCTCGCATAGCACCTGCACTCAGGGTTTTTCTGTAGACGGCGTCTTTCTCTGCGGTAGCGTCACGACACTCCTGATCGTACCACTCATTCCGCAGAGGACGGTAGAAACCGATTACCTCCTCAGCAGCAGTAGTCATGGAGTAGGATATGTGTGTCCATTTTGCCCATGTATTATCAAGAGGGGGAGTGTTCTGCATAAGCAGATCCGACAATCAAGTGGTAAAAGCATTTGCTGTCTCTGGTGATTGCAGCTTATTGACGTCAAGCTTTCTCTGTCTGGGACTTCGTTTGTTCTTTGCGACACATAAACGTGATCGTACTTTAGCTGGCACCACGGATAGATTTCACGTCCATTATACTGAAAACAGACCTTACGTCAGTCATTGCGTGATCAATTTGGTTTCTTGTACATTGATCAGGAGACAGTCATGTCACTTTGTGGATGTTGAGATGCTGGAATCTGGTACTACTAATTACCATGTTTCATGCTGCGGCGAAATCGATCAGCATCATTCCGTTATCGGAAGTGTTCTGGTGGAGGCTGAATTTTCCGACAGTTAGACCAAAGGTACCTTCCTTGCCCACCCTGGCATTAAGCACGATTTTGATATTGTGGAGGAGGCAGCGGTCATAAAGTTATTTGAGAAGTTCTCTTCGGAGCATGGGCACATATTAGGCTGATGTTAAAAAAGTTTGTGCCTCTCCTCATGAAAACTGAAATATATATCACAGGATGTTCTTTTAGAGCAACACTGTCCCGTCCATCGCATTTCCTGCAGTGCGGTGATGTCTGCCTTGTATTTTTCGAGGACGTCAACTAGCTGGATAGAGGCATCCCTATAGAGGGACCGGATATTCCTGGTACATATCCGTAAATCGTGGTCATTATTTCGTTTGCTGGGGTGATCAAAAAAGGGGTAGTCCTTATCCGAGGTACAGTTTGATTTTTATTTGGGTTAGAGTTTTGATGTAGTGGGTTCCAAGCCCAACGCACAACCTCTAACCGAGGAGGTTTTCGTCACTCACTTTAGCCGCGTCCCAGGAAGACGTTTTCCGGTGGTCGCCATGTGAAGGACCCCCATTAAAAAATGAAGGTGGTCGCTTACTGTTAAAAATATAGTACGCACAACAGTACTGGAAAAGAAGCTCATTCAAAGAGCCCTTCGGGGTTTACCTTCAACTTACAGTGTCCTGTCAGTATTCCCGTAATGATTCTTAAATTATTCTTATTTAGCTTAATATATTCTTCAAATCATCCGTAAAAGTAACTTGGAATGAGACAAACCTAGTAGATTGGTTTAACCTAGTCTGAGTTGAGTGCCTTGTTATCTGCCTGGATGTCTGTTAGGATTGCAATTCTTCGATTCCGGTATTCACGTATGATGTTGAAGTGGACACACCTGTCAATCACTTATATTTCCGCTTGAAAGACAGTAACACTATTTCCTAAAAACTCCGCGTATTTTAACCCGGGCCAACTACTCCTGCTCCGACACCTTCTTCAAGTAAGGAATTGTCCGTGAACCATTTTGTCATGTTGTGGTTTATCCTGTATGTATTGAATATACCTTCCCATTTGTTTTTGTTTCTGAGTTTAGTTTTGAAACTGAACTCCGGATATATTGAGTCCCTCGGCATTGAGACTTCAGGATGTTGCTGGAATATCATACTTCTTGCGATTCATCCAACTACCTGGTCCTATCCCAAAAATGACAGCAGTAATTTTTAGGATAGCCCTCTTCGCTTGGGACTGGATGTAGATGAAAAAAGGTGTAAGTTCCAAGAGAACTTCCATCCTGTTATACATACAAATCCTTTGAATCGTTAAATCCTGCTACGTGTAGTGGTAACAGTCTGTAGTTTCGTGCAATTGTTGGATACATGTTAGCTCCGTAAACTAACATGGGTCTAACGATTCAAATGTAAATCCATCTCAGTATCTTTGGTGTACAACCCCAACTTTCTGCTATGAATATTCAAATAATAAATATGCTAGTGCTCTTTTTCGTTACATTTCCTTTATGTGTATTCCATCGTAAACGCTGGTCTACGCCCAGGAATACTACTTCCTTCTGTAGTTATATATCTATTCTGTTTAAATTGATAGATTTTTGATTCCTAAGGTTATACTTTCTATTGAATGAAACGATTGTAGTCTTTGCTAAATTAATACTCAGCTATCTTATCGAATCTTATTGTTCTATGACCCGACATTGATGGTTCAGTTGACACACACCAATTTGTGATTAGCCCACTACCCCAATTATTGCCTATCGTTTTATCAAGGACCTCGCTGTGTGCTCTTAACAAAAGTCGGAATGGTGCCAATGTTTAATCATAATAATCTATTACTTAAAATACATTCATTAGTGTACTCACTCCGTGTGTTGGTGTCCGTATTGCCAAGATTGTCCTATTGTGCGCGTTTACGTCGCAGCCGAATAATAGATGTATCTTCTTCCGTTCACAATAATCCATCAGTCTTTAGATAGCCGCAGGTTGTGCCTGTGAGTCCTCCGCTAGTAGATAGGTTATCGCTATTATGACTTCTTTCGCAAAATCGTTTATGTCTACCGGGATTTGCACTGCCACTAAGTCCCTCGAGAGATACTCTGAAATACTAAAATGGTCATATTATTAGTACAATATTAGTACAATAAATAATTAATGGTATTTATT
The DNA here is from genome assembly GCA_963854835.1 of Megamerina dolium. Classification (NCBI taxonomy): domain Eukaryota; kingdom Metazoa; phylum Arthropoda; class Insecta; order Diptera; family Megamerinidae; genus Megamerina; species Megamerina dolium. The sequence continues at coordinate 52,244,797 of OY978526.1, read as the reverse complement.
ATGAAAAAATAAGTAAAATTGTTTGAAAATTAACAAAAAGTGTTTATAAAATATGACTTTCATGACAGAAAGTGGTTTGCAATCCTCAAATTATTAACCACTCACAACGATATTGTAAAAGAAGAATGATATATAAACAAAACGAAGTATTTCAAAAGCACTACGTCATCAGAAGCCATAAAAAATTACTTTAAAAATTTCACACTCCATTTGCGATGCCGCCGCCTAAAAAGTTTTACTTAAAAAATTTGTTTCTCTAGGAGAACTAGGCAATACCAAAACGATTTTAAAGCTACTGAATTTAAAAAATACTGAAAGCGCAAAAACAAAACCACGGGAACTAGTCCTTATCCTATTGGGTCCTCCCTATACCATCCTGTCGATTTGATAAACGATATTAAAAAATAAAAAAAAATAAACATATCTTTGTTAATTTTATGTTAGCAATGCTGTTGGGTAATGCTGTCAATAGAGTCGTTTCCGAGCGTCGTGAGAAAGTTAGAATTTTTAATGTATGAATAATAAATTTTGACGTTAGAAATAACATATTTCCTTAATTTCAAATTTTATTTTCTAAAAATTGTGGATTTGGTCATGTCATCCTAACACATGTCATATTTAATTATATTGTTACATTTTTATTCTGTGAGCGTTTAATTCTATTTGAATTACCTTGTTCGATCACTGGATTCTGTTCATAATAACTGCAACACTTATTTTATGCAACTATATACAGCAACAATTTATTTAATAATCTCTATTTACAATCAATCAACTCTGCTTATAATCAACTATTTACAATAACACTTAAATGTACTTGCAACTTTTGCCTCTGTATCGATGTTTCCGCAATCACGTTCGGAATCAAATTGATTCTCACTTCTCAACACTGGCTCTATTTATACTCTGTTGGCAACACCCCAGAATCTTCCTTTATCAAGATTCTTCTCTTCCTTTCTCGTTCGTTGGCTTGTTCTGGTTATCGCTTATTTCTTTTTGTTGACATTCGTTTCGATGCTGCCAATAGTGTCAGTCACAATAGTGATGAGTAACCAACTATAGATACTCGTTACAATATATTTAGGTATTGTGTATACTTTTGTATACAAAGTATACCGCTGAGGGGAGAAGCAGTGGTAGACTTACATTTTGCTGGAGTTTTGATTGGCTTCTAATATTTAATTCATTTCTTATATTTTAATCCTTTATTTAGACATAATTCTTGTACTAACTTTAGTGTCAGTTTTTACACGTTTATTGTAACAACCAATTATTTTACATTCATTGACAGTTACATTCATTCAGTTGCACTAATGCTGCACTTCCATGAACTTTTAATTTTTGAGGATCGTTAATTCGACTGGCCTTTGCAATTCATTATCGCTGCCCGCAGCGAAAGTACTATCAAGGTCAACGCAAGCACATGTACAATTTTCGCATATATAATCTAAAGATGAATATGTATGAATGTTAGGTTCATGATTGTAAGATATCGTGAGCCAAATTATGCCATCACGTAAATTTTTGGCCCACAACATATGAATACATGCTTATCTATCACTTAACAAATATAGACTGTGCTTCTATAAGTATGTGTGCTTCGAAATGTTTTATTCTCTCACGCCTTTTAATAAATTGGGTGCCACAGTCAAAACATTTCGTTTACGAAAAGATTTATTATAAGGCTATGAATGAAGTCACGAACTCATTAGTCTTCCAAAACATACGAACAAATTTAGAGAATTAAATTTTATTTTAAAGAAAAATACTTATGATATATTGTAGTATGAAGAACCAACGGTTGCTCAATGTAATTCCGATGCAACTTTTTAAGCATTAAAAGACACATGCTGCATATTAATTTTAAATTCATTTTATTGTGACCGTATGACTGCATTGTATTTTTGTAACCCATCGTTTAGTTAGTACGATTCCAGTTTATATGCACAACGGTAACGTTTAAAAAATTAAAATTGAAATAATACAAATAAGTACTTGTTTACTATAAGTTCAAATATTGTGTCAAAATGTGGACCTTTCAGCAATTTGTGATTTTTCCAATTTGCATTGCATTGGTGAGTGAGAGTGAATGAAAACCAACTCTACAAAAGAATAATAGTATCTAAGATAAAATTGTATGCTATGATAGTGTAAAATAAGCGTAACGGTTTTCTCTGCATGTTATCAGAAAGTTAAAAGCAGTTATTGGAGATTTTTCTGTTAAAAAAGAATTTGAATGCACGAGTATCATGTATTTGGTATTAGCATCTTATTTTTCTTCGGTATTGCAAAAATAAGCAAATTTTCTGCCAACATTTTACTCCTTTCTGCAACTAAAAATTTCATGGGTTTCATTCAATCTTATGTATTTATAGAACCAACTCTTATATTCGAATCATACAAAAATATTGTATTAAGTACAATAGACGTAGAGGTTTCAGTGTACTTACCATAATCTACTTAATTTATCTAAGTACTAATACGAATATTACCTTCACATAAGTATATATATTTTTGTATGTAAGTGTAAACATCAATTACTTTTATATAAAATAATCAGCTATTTTCAATGAAGCGGCAGAAATATATGCGAGAGCGGTCCCAGAACTACCCGACCTAAGAAAGAAAACAACAAATTTGGGAACATTTTTCTTTATTTCTCAACGTAATCTCCTTTTAGCTCTATACACTTTTCCCAGCGATATTCTATAGCTTCGATACCCTGTTTATAGTATGAACTATCTAGGTCATTATAATAGCTATGTACATATTTACCGCAGACTCCATCTCATTATTGTTTGCAAATCTTCTACCACCAAGCCAAATTTGGAAATAGAAAATAATCCGAAGGAGCTAAATCTTGCGAATAAGGTGCGTGTTGAAGCATTTCGAGCTTTAACTCATTGATTTTGGCCATCGGAATAGCGGATGTGTGAACTGGTACATTGTCTTGATGAAACAACAATTTCTTTTTCGCCAAATGCGGACTTTTTTCTTTAATTTCATTACTTAAATGCTGCAACATATTAGCATAATATTCGCCGTTGATTGTTTTTCCTTTTTGAAGGTAATCAATAAAAATTATCCCACGTACCTCCCAAGAAACAGACGCCAAAACCTTGCCTGCAGATGGAACTGTCTTCGCCTTCTTTGGACACATTTCCCCCCTTTCAGTCCACTGTTTTGACTGCTCCTTTGTCTCAGGTCAGGTCAACCGACGAAAAAAGTTGGCTTTATTTCTATGAAACATCGCCAAACACTCTATAGAAACATCTTCACGTTCTATTGTGAGCAAAGGCGCACCTATCTTGGACATCTTTTTCATCTCCAAATTTTCGGTCAATATACGAGGTATAGTACTTTTTGAAATGCCTGGAATTACACCTAGCTCACGCACCTTCAGCCGGCGATCGTCCAATACAATTTTGTGGATTTTCTTTACCGTTTCTGGCGTGGCCACCTCAATTGGTCGACCACTACGGTATTCGTCTTGGAAGCTCGTACGACCTCGTTTAACCTCTGCCACCCAAATTTTATGGTCGTAAACTAAAGAGTAGACTCCCACAGAGTAGAATCTAGTTCGGCCTAAATATTCGTTGGACCTTTCAAATGAAAGTATTGACTTACATAACGGTGAGCAATTTGTTCAATGTTTACAAATTCACTGAAGTCGTTAACTTTCGATGGCGACGAAAAGGGACCCATAATAGTGGTCTGATTCGGCTAATCCCTAAAATATATAACTTTCGATGGCTCCAAAAAAAAATACTCAACAACGTGGCGCCTTGAAACTTAAAACATATGTTTTATAAGGTTGCCACTTTTTACCAAAGTATTTTTTTTTTCTCAAACTACTGCCGCCATCTATATGTCAGGTCGGGTAGTTCTGGGACCGTCTTCGTACATTTGTTACTATATATGTTATGAATGACATTGATTAAATGTGTTTAGATTTGTATATGACCCATGTATAAATTTGCATTTAATTACAAAAAATGTAAAATATTGCACGAGCAGTGCATATTTAATGCTCTAATACAAATAAATCCAAATTGAAGGAGAAGAGACGGCAGATGAAGATATTGAAAAAAATGTAAAATATTAATATCGCCATTATATTATTTTTGGTTATGTTTTATAGTTTTTAATGTTGGACACCGTTGCAATTCCACCAACTTCAAGTACGAGTACGTCAAAAAACTATCATATTGTCAGCTATATAAAACAGAAAAAATTCAAACCAAATTTAAAAGAGTTTTCTGAATTTGATCACGAAACTATTAAAGGCAATCCCAATATAAATAATAGTCAAAACGCCGCATATCTACAAAATCGAGATGTTATACATATCCAACGATTGTATAGAAATTCTACCATTCCGACAACTACAGAAAATTATCCATATAAAATAACAGACGATTTACGAACAGCATCACAAAATACTTTAGATAATGCGGAAGAAATTTTTGGCAACAACGAACAGCATGAGGGTCAAATGAATAGTACTACCAATCAATATGGCGAAGATGAATGGAATCGTGTTAAAATGAGTATATCCGTGCTAGAACCAGTTAAACACTTATTAAATACTGTAAGTGAAGGGAGTGTCAATTTCACGATCACCAATAGTAATGGTAGTATAACACAACATCAATTATTGGGCATGCCTACCGGTAACAGAAGTAATAGTGGTGAACGTATGCATAAGTCGCCACAACGAAATATATCCACTGTGGTTGAAACGAAAGACGAACGCGAAACTGTTAGCCACAGTACCAGTTTTCAGTTATCAGATTTTTTAGGCATATTAGGTAGTTGGATATGGGGGCTCTCTGTCAATTTCTTTGCAAGCATTGGTAGTGCTAGCGCAGCCGTTTCATCGTCAAGCTCGAATGAAAAAAGCAAGTAAAACCTGGATCACAAAAACAACTATATATATTATTATTGTAATTTTATTATTATTTTCTTTATTTTATTTTTTATAAAATAGTAATTAAAAGTGCACTCTTAGTTTATATAATATCTTTCAAGCCGTACGCCCTTGTTTTTAAAAGAGTTCTTATTTCTTTATTGAAGAAAAATGAAAGAAAACAATATTTAAACTCGATTAAATATCCGAATATTTATTATTAATTTTTATTTATGCATTTTGAACACAAACTAAACTTTTGGCAATAATTCGAGCATAATGCAGAGTATACACGCTCCAACGGTTGATTAAACACATTGTACAATGACTTGGATGGCTGTTTAGTATACACGTATCAACACGATTAACAATACTTACTTTACACACGATTAACAATGCATTGTACATTTTTATTATTCTCATATTCATCACATTGTACACTTCGCAAAATGATATCGCTTTTTCCGTGAAATCAACGCTAACAACAAATATAAACAAAGCATGTTGTACAATCTGTGTATATGTACACATTCCAATTCATTGTACAACCGCTAACTCCGCCCACAAAAAATAAAATGTTTTAATCTTCATGTAACCTTTGGACCAACATTAAAGCTAGTTGTACAACCGTACTATACATCGTTTATCCAACATGCCCATGTTGAACCAACGGTTGATGCGTGTATACTCTGCATAACGCTTTGCGACAGAAGCAACAGAAGTTACCATACACACAAAAATCATAAGAAATATTAATTGGTCCATTCGCTACTTTACTAGTAAAATTTATCTATCAACACGATTCAAGAGCGTAAGGAAAATCTTCTCTAAAAATGAGAACAAAGTGAAAAAGTAGGCGAATGGAAAATTTGTAAGTTTTACTAGTAATTTCCAAACTCCTTCAGTTCTGACACTTGCCGATAAGAAAAGCTGTTTTGAATTCTTACTAGTAGAAATATTACCAGTAAAAATTTGCAAGAATTATCACAGAGAGGAAATAATTTTACAAATTATTACAAATTTCACTATAGGTCCGTTCGGGATTGGGAGTGGGTAAACCTATCTTTTTTCTTTTAATATTTTATTATAATTGAATGCTATGAAGTTGCGAGTCATGTATTAGGTTAGGACAGGTTAGAATAGCAGCTGTTTATGTACAGAGATTCCATACTGGAAATTCTGAGAATGGTGATAAGTTTTTTAGGCAATAATAGACTAGTAATGTGGGTGCCGTAGCTCAGTGGTTAGTGTGTTCGCCTTCTGATCTGTAGGTCGTGGTTCAATCCCCGGCTGATGCATAACAAATTTAATATCGATAAGATTTTTTTTCGAACGGTACCCACCTGTCGGCAAGCAATTGGCAATTCTTCCGACAGTAACAACTTGCCATGAAAAAGCTTTTTAAAGAACTCTGTGACAAAGCCCAGAAAAAGTGATGTCACAAGTGTTCTGCCGTTCGGAACCGGCTAAAATAAGTAGGTCCCTTCTAATATTGTTCAAAATTTAAGACGCACAACAGTAATGGAAGAGAAGCTCGGCCAATGAGCCCTTTGGGGCTTTAAGTGCCACATATTTAACACACAAACTTAACTTCAATTTATTAAAAAAATATTTAAACTTACTTACTAAGTTTTTTAAGTTAAGAAAAAAAAATTCAGTTAATACTTTCAATAATAACAAAGAAATTCGCATTGAAAAGTAACACATTTCTTAACTTCTTGAAAATGAACAATTCAAAAACAAAAATAAAACTAAATATTTAATATGAACGTACTTAACACGATAGAATTAACCAAAGAATATTGAACTAAAGAAGCTGCACAAGCGACCGCTTGTGAATTTCAGGTAAGACTAAGAAGCCGTCCTACTCAAACGGCAGCTGTATATGAAAATTTTGAATTAGAATCGAAATTTTTTGAGTGGTGTTCTCGCATTTAGTTGAGGTACCTATTCTTTTGAAAGTATTATATTTCTTTATGCAAATTTGATATTTATTTATTTATGAAAAAATATTTATATGGAAAATGCTACATTGACGTTTTTATGAAAAATGAAAATATATTTGAATGATTTTGAATATTTGAAACGAAAAGTTTTTAATTTTCCCGATTTTGTACAAAACGAAATTGGTTTTATCAGGCGCCCATGGAAAACAATAATCAATTTTTCAATTTTTATTTTTCAAAATATGAAATACAAAATTTGCCTACATCAAACAATCATGTACGCATGTAGCCATGACAACGTAAAAAATTCAATAGTAAATTCTATATGTATATATGTACGTATGTAGAATTTTCATTCATTAATTTGTATGGAAATCATTCGAAAATTTATATTGAAGATTTCAATTGTTTTTGAGAAATTTTCAACGAATAATATAACTACATACCGTTACCTAAATATTGAAAGCTACCAACATTTCTCTGCCTGATTTCAATCCTTTATCCTTTAGATTTATATAGCGGGTACCTACATGTAAAGAAAAATATGACTTTAATTACTTTTACTTCTTGAATCACTTGAATTCCATACGTACTCTTCAAAATTTCGAGTTGTTTATTTTCCTCGATAGAAAACGATAGAATATCATTGGAATGTACTTTGTAATTTGTCCTTCAGAGAAATAGTGTTAGGTAGTGTTAGGACCATGTCGATGGCAGTAACTTTGTCGTGGTGACTTGGCTTACCCATTATCAATAAACTTACTCATAAAATGTAAAAAAATAGTTTTATTGATAGTGGAACTAATAGCTGCCTAGTTAAATTCTAACACAAATTTCTTTACAGGCAACAGCAACAGAACCTATTGATGGCAACATAATTATTAATAATTCGCTATAATCATAATTAATATCAAACATGCAATTAACAAGTTGTAATATTTAATTTAATGTTAATTTTAAGTTTTCAGTACCATCGTTCAATTTCCGAAGTTAAGGAACAATACAAAAAGAGGAAGAAATTAACGAAACAGAACACCACGATTTTGAGAGTTCTTTATCATGATGGTACCATTCCGTGGTAAAATAACGAAGATAGGCAAATTGTAAAAAATTTCTCTTGGCAGCGATATATAATGTATTGTGCCGTGATAATGGTGCAACTAGCCACGAACGTACCGCCCTTCCGTACCGCCCGTACGTAAGAACAAAAATTTGTCAAAAGTTATGCCCGTAGCGGCAACGGAGAAATCGACTGTTCTTTCTTTTATACATACATAACAATGTTGCCATGTGCGTGCATGCTTTTAATCACACTTACCATTTTCATGATCAAATTTCATAATATAGATGTTAGAAACTAAAAAAAAAAATTAATATACGTGAAGTATAATATTTTAATAAATAACTAAACACGATGATAGTTGTGATTAATAAAAAAAAAAACTAAATTTTCTTAGTTTATTTCTTATTTATTTATAAAAGTGTAATCTGGCAATCCTGTAAGCATAGAGAGTGATCAGCTGACACGGGTTTACGTAAAAAATCAAATTGCTGTTGATTCTGTCCGCTACGGGCTACGGTACCGTCACCGTCATATGGTGGTGAGTTTTCGTTAACACGACATTCCCATAAGATAGGTCGTGTCAGCTGACACGTTCTACGTTTTTACGTTCGTGGCTAGTTGCAGCATAAAACGATTATATCTGAATAGAGGTAAGGCATCTACCGACATTAGCAAGCAAAAATACATGCATACTCCATAAAGCATTTGCAAGATATCGTTGAAAATTTCTCAAAAACAATTGAAATCTTCAATGTAAATATTCGAATGATTTCCATACAAATTTATGAATGAAATCATCGCCAGATTTGCTGTTAAAACGCTTTCTATTAACATTGGGATATCTCATTACTTCTAAAGTCTCTGCTGTAATCAGAGAATTTAGTAGTCTCTGCTGTAATCAGAGACTTCAGAAGTCTCTGCTGTAATCTCATTACTTCTAAAGTCTCTGCTGTAATCAGAGACTTTCGAAGTCTCTGCTGTAATGAGAGACTTTAGAAGTCTCTGCTGTAATCAGAGACTTTAGAAGTCTCTGCTGTATTGAGAGACTTTAGAAGTCTCTGCTGTAATGAGAGACTTTAGAAGTCTCTGCTGTAATGAGAGACTTTAGAAGTCTCTGCTGTAATCAGAGACTTTAGAAGTCTCTGCTGTAATCAGAGACTTTAGAAGTCTCTGCTGTAATCAGAGACTTTAGAAGTAATGAGATATCCCACTGTTAATAGGCAGCGTTTTAACAGAAAATCTGGCGATGAAACAATGGCCACCTTTTCACTCAAAACCAAAAATGGTTTTAGATACACTGGAAACAGTTGAGAATGAGCATTTTCACACAATCAATTTGAGTCGGCATGCCACATATATAAATACTTTCATATGTATGAATCCGACGATGAAGGTTCAATATTGAAATTATATAGGATAATTCCAAATTATATTTATACAAGAATAGGCGAAATTCAGCATATGTAATATTTTGGTTACTTTTTGTTCAGAAATTAATGAATATCAAAATTTTATTTCTATTTTTAATTCTATTTTGTCGTCCATATACATAACATTCATGCGTAACAAAGCGGTTCGAACTTGCATGGAGAAATATCTAGATTCTAGATTAATTTTTCCGAGATACTGCGGATCTGAAATCTATTTAAACTCCGTGTATTTCAACTGGTAAAATTAAAATTAAAATTTTCAATTACAATATATAAAAAAAATTATTTGTTGATGGATAGAAATTTGTTCGCTACAAATTGTATAGCAAAAATAGAAATTTGTTTCGACAAGGGAAGGGTCTAAAATTAATTTTGACTCCCCGCATTTGATAAATAAGTATTTTTATTCATACAAAAATAATATTTTAATAAATTTTTTTTTAATGTTTATTTCGATACTGACTTTAGATACGCGGTATCTTAGACGAATATACCTAGAATCCTGGCTGTTTTAGTTTTTCTCATATGATTTGTCAGGTATTTCGCCATACAATTTGTGAATTTGTTTTGTATATGGAAGACAAAATAGAAAATCAGAAATTTGATGAGTATATTTCTTCCTCAAGAAACGAGAGCAAAAACAAAAACAAATACGCAGGCGTAGATGAGTGTGTGTACCAATGCGAGTGAAATCGACGAAGGACGAACAATTTGATGTGTTGGCTGCTGAACAAGCGCAAAGTGACAAAATCTTGGAAAATAGCAAAAATTCAATCGCATGATTGCTGTGTTGCCGATCTCGCATATTTATCAATGAAAAATAGACAATTCTGCTTCACATGTGTGCATATATATTTACTTAGTAAAATATGTAGAAAACGAAAAAATGAGAGCAATTAAAATCGAACAAATGATCGAGTTGATTGTTTGTATTAGGCAAATAAGGGATGCTTTCTTATTGAAATTCACCTGATAGCTAAACATTTTGATAAGAATTAATTATTGTAATTAATTATTATAATTATAATTTACTTGGATCTTTTCTATATAATATATGATTGTTTTTGCTTGTGTTAGCATAATTTATATCTATAAGCTTATGTGTGTATATATAAGGCTTTTACTTATCCTGTTTTTTTTATATAACGATTATTTCCGTGTTCATATTTTACGTGATTATATTTAGAGTTTAAAATCTTTTTGTATTAGTAAGTAGAATAAATGATCTTGTATTGAGGCTTATATACTAAGAAGAAATGAGTGAATAATTGCTTTGTGAGGGGGGAGTGATGGGAGTAGAACGTCGTTAAATTAGGCCTTCCGGCCGTAATTCTCTCATGGGGATTGCCGACGATCAGTGTGGTGTGCATAGGCCATCCAGCTAGGGTGGGTGCAGTTGTGTCCTTTTTTTTGTAGCACCCTAACCTCTGTTGAGATATCTTATAGTTTAGGACTTACCCCTTTCTTTTATTTCTCTCCTGCTGCTTCCTGCTTCCTTTATCTTATGTAAGGTAAAGGCATCGCCATGTAATGGTAAAAGTATTAACTAATTTAAGCTAACTCGTAGATTATGTCACAGTCCTGGCGTTAGTCAAAGCGGTGGTTGCACCGCTCCATCAATTGACAGCTCGTGTGTTGCCACTACAAGCTTGATATAATGTGAGAATAAACCACAATGTATTTGTGTTAGTTTAATTCTGATTTTTATTTTCAAATCTGGGCTCTATTTATACCACATAATGCTTTCCAGAATTTCCAACATTCCCATCCATTTCCATATGCTGACCTAGATCAATCAACACCTAGGTTGCAGCAAAAACCAATGCTCAGATTTGGGTTACTTGGTCATACATACACTTAGCAGAAAAAGTGTACGTACAAGAAGTAAAAAATTATTCGTTGCACGAAATACCAATAAAAAAACAATTTTTCTCAAAAGAAATTATTTATTATTTAAAAATTAGAGTATTATGTACACTTTAAGCCAAAATACATTAAATTACAATTTACATAAAAAACATGACAAATAAATGAACGCAAAGGCAACCCTGAATAGGGCAGAAAAAGTCTACGTACAAAAACGAAAACGGGACTTCCCCGCTCATTTGCTCGATCGCTCGTGCCATCAAATGTTTTTTTTCACAAGTTCTATATTTAATACGTATCGTGGTTCGATTTTGTGCTTTGAATAATCTATTTCAAGAAGTTTAATAAAGATGAATTCAAAAAGAAAGGAAATTGGAGTTGACGAACGGAAAATTATAATAAAATTATGGAAAGAAGGCCAAACTTTCCGTGAAATTGCTGAATAATTTCAAAAAACTGGAACTTTCGTGTCGCAACCGCGTTCAGGACGACCTCCTCTTTTGACCCAACGAGAAAAAAGATGTGTTTTGCGGCTTGTTCAGGATAATCCTCGACTGACCGCAATGAAAATTGCTCAAAATGTTAAGGAACGGTTTAACAAAACCATGCATAACGACACCGTGCGCAAAATAAAAAAAAAAAGCTAACTACCGTGGCCGCTTAGCGCGCAGGAAGCCGTTTATTTCGCTCATAAACCGACAAAAACGAATTTCTTTTGCCAAACAATATATAAATAAGCCGCCAGAGTTCTGGGAGAAGGTACTATTGTCAGATGAGAGCAAGTTTGGCTTGTTTGGTATTAAAGGACGTCAGCTTGTGTGGCGGAAACCATGCACAGCCCTTGATGCGCAAAATCTTGTGGGCACGGTTAAACATGGCGGAGGTGGTATTATGGTGTGGGGATGTATGGCTGCCAATGGAGTTTTCGAAGAAGTAAGGTCCAATCACACCTCCGCACCAATCACAAAGAGCGCACCAAGCAGTAACTTTTTGTGGATGTAGTGGCCTCTCTTCAATTACTTGAGGATTCTCAGAACCCCAAATAGGACAATTTTGTTTGTTAACATACCCACCGAGTGAGAAATGTGCTTCGTCGCTGAAGAAAATTTTGTTCGAAAAATCGCCGTCCACTGCCTGTTGTTCAAGCACCCATTCGACGTACCTACGACGTTGTGAATGGTCAGCTGGCTTCAGTTGTTGTGTGAGCTGAATTTTATATGGATGTAGGTGTAGATCCAAATGCAAAATACGCCATAATGTGCCGTAAGACAGTCCTAATTCCTGAGAACGACGAGGAATCGACACATTCGGGTCTTCGGCAACACTTTCACTTACAGCAGCGATATTTTCGGTGGTACGAGCGAAACGATGATGCACAGGCCTTACAATATCTATAACCGATCCAGTCTCTTCATATTTCTTCACAATTTTGCCAATTGCTTGCGTAGTTGGACGATTATGTAAACCATAATCTCCTCTTAAAGCACGATATGTGGCTGTGGCAGAATCACCATTTTTGTAGTAGGTTTTTACAATTTTAATGCGTTGTGCGATAGTTAAGCGATCCATTTTCGCAAATGTCAGACTTTGAACTGAAAAAGAAAGAAATTGTTTTAACAACTCAGTTTAACAGATGTCGAATTCTAGCCCTATACTTTTGAAACCGCGAAATGGATAACCCTTTATATACGCATGCCTAGCATAATATGATAGTTTTTCATTCATGAATACACGCAATCTAAAACACAGCACAGGATGGAATTCAGTTTAGCAATTTTTGAAGATTTTGTCATTTTGTGCTTACTCTGCAGCCACCAAAATCAAGAGTAAGACATGGTAAATCATCAAATTTCTCTCATCTCGTTGTTTACCCACGCATTGGCATACATACGCACAACTTCGCATGCGTTTTTGTTGTTGCTTTTGTTTAGTGTCTTGCAGGAACAGGAAGAATCACAAAATTTCTGATTTTCTATTTGGTCTTTGATATATGTTATAAAAAAAAATCACACATGTGTGATAGGACGGGTCGAATTTGTATTGTATTGGTTCTAAAATAAATGTTGACCCCGCGAATTTCCAGAAATAAATATTTCTTTCCATACAAAGCATTTTAAAAAATAATTTTTGTATGGATAAAAATATTTATTTCGCAAAATTCTGAGGGTCAAAATTAATTTTAGACCCATCGGTTCTCGGACAAATGTATCTAAACTCATAGTAGGCTGCAGAAGCATGGTCTCAAACACTTGTGTTATGTAGAGGGTTTCTATTCAAAATTTTATACAAATTCGAAAGAGGCTGATGGCCTCACGTATCCACATGAAGACAGCCGATTGGCTGCCTATACTCGTATACGAACTATTTGCAAGAACCGAAAGCAAAAGCAACAACAAAAACGCATGCGTAGATGTGTGTGTATGGTTTACGTATGAAAATGATCAATTTCAACTGTTTCCAGTGTATTCATTCCTTTTCATTCTGAGGGAAAAGGGGGCCATTGTTTCTTCTCCAGATTAGCTGTTAAAGCTGTCTATTAACTGTGGGATATCTCTATACTTCTAAAGTCTCTGTTATTACTATTCCTGATCATTCTGACAGAGTAGGCTTCAATCACTGTTTACCAGACTCATTTTTTCAGATGAGAATTGAGTCTGCAGAGACCTGTTAGTCCCTGAAGGAAGGTATTTTTTTTTTAATCTAGGGCAAAATATATATTAGGAGCTGTTCCCTTTCGTTCCTATCTGCTATCTAAATACTTTTTGTTGAACGTAGCAAAAACTAGCAACTTAAATTTCGTAAAAAATTTAAACAGCAGTGCCCAAAGGTTCATAAATACATATAATAGCATATGTACATTAGAGCGGGTTAATTCTTTTACAATAAATTGTATATCAAAAGCAAGGTATGGATAATTCTAAGCAAATTCTCCCAAAAACCGTTATGTCTAAGATTTACTTCGACCTTCCGCATTTAGATAACTAATATTGCTAACAAGAAAATAAAAAATTTTTTATTTTTATAAATGGCCTGATGGGCATACGAAAGGATATTTGGAATAGGAAGAATTGAAAATATTGACATATCAAAATGTAGGAAAAATGTGGAGAATCATGTTCCAAGTGACAACACTATGAACGTAGTGTTGCCAATCGTATTTTTCTTTCCCTTGAATTTTTGTGGGAATGCGACGTCCAAAATTTCTGAAAAAAGTACCAAATTATAGCTTTAGTAAAGTAGTTTCTGAAAATATTAATCTTCATATATCCTACACCGAAAAAAATTGACCCGACCTAATGAACATACATATAAACTTTATTGGAAAAAAATTACTTTAATATGTAAATTATTTAATTGGGAATTAAATGATGTTAAAAATAATTTTTTTGTTCGCGCTTTAGCGAACGACTTTATTTCACCAATTTCAATTCACAACTGAATTCTTAAAAATACATTTTTTAATTCTACACCTAGCTATAACTTAACTATCACGTTGAGGTTGCGTGTGCTGTGGAGGAAGTGCTGTTCCAGAAACACTACGCTCCAGACGCAATGTCAGCATATTCACCTAGCGCGTGTAAGTTGTGCCGGTGGGAAAGTGCAACCTCAGCAACTTGGAGTTGCGCGTGTGTTATGTTTTGTTCAACATATTATGTGTTAACTTGTACAATGAAAAAAAAAAGAGAATTTCATTTTGTACAGTTATCTGTAATGAAAAAACAACCAACGAAAGGAAATTAATAAATATGTTCTTTAAATCTTCCATGATTCTTCCGATAAATTGTCAACATTTATCTCGAAGTTAGTTGTAGACAATTTTAATGAAGCCTCTAATGCTAAGAATAATAATAAGAATAATACACACACCGATTTTCCTCACTAGTTCTCAATACACAGATCATACGTTCCAGCTGAAGATAGGCATTGAATGCAACAAAAAATTTTTCGTGAAATATTCCGAATATTAAGTAATTATTCAAATATTGGTGAGACCGTCAAAAATAGAAGCATTGATTATGAAATATTAAGCTAAGTAATTTTGATATTCTTGTTGAGCGTTGTTTTATAGCCAATAGATGAGAAACATCCGAAAAAATTAGTCATTCGTCACTAATTTATCGTCCCTCTTATATTGAACATATATTTCTTCAATTAAAAATCGATATTTATATAAACAGATAATGAGAAAATCATATACTTTCCAAACAAAACACTTTGAAATTAAATTATTAAGTAAACTATTGCTATAAAATTTTCCGATCGAAAAAATAGAACTTCAACGGAAGTTCAAAAAAATATAAATAGCAAAAACAAATATTTTGGAAAACATATTGTTTTCTCTTCTGGATTCAAACAAAATTTCTTGTACAATCTAAAATTTTAATAAAATATGCGACTATTAGGAATAGCATTACAATCGTTTCGAGTAAGTAGCCACACTTCCCGTGTAGGTAATATTTATTATGGATGTACATACCACATAATGCACTTTCACAACAGATCGCAAGACGGTGGCAAACACGTCAATCCGCTTATTCCTTACACTTATCAACATTGTCGCGTTTACATAATGTTCGAATTTTACGACACTGTGGCAGTACACGTGTCTATGGATCCAAGACAGGTAATACAAAATTTTACAATAGTAACAGTGGAAAACCTCTGAAAAGATCTGTTGAAGAGAGTGGCAAATGCAATCAAAATTCAGCATCAAGAACATATAACAACAGTTCTAATATATTACCAGTTCTTTTGATCAATTCTAATAACTGTCAAAATGAAAATTCGTTAAAGATCTTGTTAATACCAATTAATATATTCGAAGGTGATGATAAAATGTCAAAGCAAGCTGTAGCCACAATATCTTTATTACGTGAAAATGCCAGACAAATAGAAGCGTTCAACGAACAATTAACACAGAATCATTACACTAAGTCTGTATCGAATCGCCAAATTTTAAAGGATTGCGAAGAAGTACAACATAAAGAAGAGTCCAACGCTCAAATGAGCTACTCTAAATCAGATGATGGAACAAAATTGCTTAATTCACAAGCTGTTTTTGATGTAATACCATGGCATGACACGAATAAACATTTGTTAGCTTATATACCAAAGGATCTTAAAGAGAACCTTAGAGATATGTCGATTTCATCCATGCAGTTGGCATTCGAGATGGATATAACTAATATTAAATATGCTATTGAGACAGATGTCACGACCCAAGATGGAAACATCCATGAACCATTCATAAATACAAAATCAATAGATGATCCAACTTTGTCCCTTATAACACGCGTTGATTTAAATCCATCAGAGCCAGTGAAAACTGTACCATTAAATTTCAATGCTATAATTCAGGGTACAATAGAAATCGATCCATCAAAATTTTCACCCGAGCAATTGATAGAAATCGATGTACCTCAATATAATAACAATTTAACTACAATAGCTGCAAATATTTGCAATACAGCATTGCAGCGTGGATTCCCATCAGATATAAGTCGAATGTCATATTCGACGAAATCGGTCAGCTCAACTACTTCCGCCGATGGTACAAATAATGGTAGCTCTCATATCGTTTGCGTTCGTGAAGGTGAAAAGGGCTGTATCTCGCCAGGCAATGCAGAATATCCCAATTTTGTTCCACATAACTTGGATAAATCGTCACATAGTAAGAGTGAGAACTTTAACAAACGCACTTCAAAACCTGAAATGACCATTCTTTCATCAAGCATAATTGGTGAATGTGGTACCAGAGGACTGATGAGTTGTCAAGCATACGCCAAAGCATTGGTTGAAGCTGCTCGACTTCGTGAAGCACTTAAAGAGATGCAAGCAGCTAAGGAGGAATGCATTCCAGACCCTAAAACCATGCGATCTTTGAAAGCAGCCTCAATTAAAACAACGAGCATTGCTCCACCAACGGAAAACATGATAAACTGTACAGCTGAAGCTGCAAATATTCAACAGGCAGACGGTGGTAAAAAAGATCCTTGTGGTGATAAACAACCATGTGGCCCTAAGGGAGGACCACCTTGTAGACCAGCTAAAAAACCGTGTAGTAAAGAAAAAGATGATCCTTGTGAGACAATAAAAATACCATGTGGTAATGCAAACCCATGTGACATCTCCACGAAAAGACCAAAGAAGAAGGCGATGGGTGAAGATATCGTCGAAATAAAAGAACCATGTAAAACACTGGAAAACGTGAAAATGCAAAATATTAGTAAAGTTGACACATGCACGGAATCGTCAATGGAAGCAAAGAGAAATAAAGATGATGGATGTAAGAAAGCGCCTAATCCATGTCCAAAAAAAGAAAGGAAAGAAGATGATGCCTGCTCAAAATTGAGGAAAGAGAAGGATAATTGTGAGCCAGAAAAACCGAAAAAGGAACAATGCAAAAAAGAAGATCCTTGCAAGCAAAAGTCTGATCCGTGTAAGAAGGATGATCCGTGCAAGAAGAAGGCTGCCGATTCTGATTTATCAGCAAAGAAGGTTGATCCTTGTAAGCTGGAAGAGAAGAAGGTTGATAAAAAAAAAAACGATCCTTGCAAGTCAGAGAAGAAAAAAGACGATCCTTGCAAATCTCAGAAAAAGAAGGATCCATGCAAATCTGAAAAGAAAAAAGAAGATCCTTGCAAATCTGAGAAAAAGAAAGAGGATCCATGCAAATCTGAAAAGAAAAAAGAAGATCCCTGCGAATCTGAGAAAAAGAAAGAGGATCCATGCAAACCTAAAACGGAAAAGAAAAAAGAAGATCCCTGCAAATCTGAAAAGAAGAAAGAAGATCCGTGCAAATCAGAGAAGC
Organism: Megamerina dolium; assembly: GCA_963854835.1. Classification (NCBI taxonomy): domain Eukaryota; kingdom Metazoa; phylum Arthropoda; class Insecta; order Diptera; family Megamerinidae; genus Megamerina; species Megamerina dolium. Next base: position 52,226,772 of record OY978526.1, on the reverse strand, counting down.
AAAAAGAGGACCCTTGCAAGAAAAAAGATGATGGAAAATCCGATTCTTGTAAGTCCGGTGCAAAAAAGAACCCATGCACTTCAGAGAAACCTAAAGAGGAAAAGGGTAAAAGTTCAAAATGTAATACCGAAGACCCATGCAAGAGCATGAAAAAGGAGAAAAAATCCACAGACAAAAAGTGCGCCTCTTCCTCATCTACTAAACCCATCTCAAGGTGTGGCGCGATCTTTCAAAAAGCCTCTAAAACGAAAGGCGATTCCAAAAAAGAATCCGGTTCATCCATACCTTGTGGCTTAAAACAACCAGAATCGAAATCGGATTCGAAAGGAGGAAAATCTTCATCATCCGAAGGAGGATTCAAATGCCCAAATACTAGTGCAAAAACTCAGAGGAGTACCAAACCAAATTGTCCAGCTGTTAAAGGTAAATCGGGAGATGGCAAAAAATCTTCTTCTGATCCCTGCAAAAAGAGCTATAGTACAAATGGATTCTTACTTCGAGGCGAAAAAGAATTATCAAATAAACGACAATACAGCACCACTGTCTCTATTTTTTTGCTGAAGAGATTGTTCCGGTCAAATACTATTGATCCGTGTCGACTTTTTAGCTCCAAAAAGGACGATAGTGCTGGAAAAGCCATAAGTTCAAGCAAATGTCAAAGAATAAAACCAAAATATCCAAAAAATCGTAAAAAACGTCAGGATAAACCGGAGGTAAAAGATTGCTTCGAAAATGATGCGGACCCTTGTCAAGTGAAAACCTGCAAAGACCCCGCAAAAACAGATTGTGCCAATTACAACAAAGGTAATCGAAGTAATTTCTCTTTTAAGTCATAGTATATATCTGAAATTATTATTTTAAATAAATCATTTTTACCACAAGGTAGAAAATAAGAATTCGATCGAATGGAAATTTAGCACACGTACACAAATAGCAAGCCACGATGCTCAAATGTCAAATCCACTCATTAGAACAACATGTACGAGTGCTATTAAAAAACGAACAGTTTCAGATAACGTAAATCGACGAAGTGAATGCAGAAATAGCGGTGAAGTAGGGAGAAAAATATTAAAAAATGAGGTTGTCAAAATTAATGATCCATGTACGGTGGACAAGGTTCACGAAGATATTCCACAATTCAGTGATTACGGTAAGTTCAATACTTGGTAATACCATTGGAGTTCAATGAATGTAAACGAGAACGCTGTATATTACATAGATGTACTTATACGTGTTGCAGCAATAGCACTCTCCGGCTCAGATGTACATGTTTATGAGAGCGGTGATAAAGCATACCCTGGCGTGACTTTGGGTCACGATGCATCTGGCGTGATTGAAAAGGTAAATAAAAATCTAAAGTTTTATTCTTTTTTTATCATTCCTAAAGATAATAGATGAATTCACACCATGCTCGTTACTTCGTTAGTTGGTTACTTGGTAATTTTTTATGTGTACTTTCGGCAATTCGGTAATTTTACAAAAACAAAATACACACAAAAACTACAAAATAGCGAAATAACGAGCTTGGTGTAGAGTTACCTCACGTTATTATTACCTGTTATTATAAATATAATATATGTACATATATGCTTGTAGGTTGGAAAATGTGTTTTTAATCTTAAACCAGGCGATCACGTTGCTATCGAATCGGGACTATCATGTGGCATATGTGATTTTTGCAAACACGGTACATATAACATGTGTTCTCAATTGATTTACAATAGTTTCCTTTCAAAATATCAAGTGCATCCTGGTGATCTTTGTCATAAGCTACCAAGTGCGCTTAGCTTAGAAGAAGGCGCACTCGTGCAAACAGTGGCATCAGGATGTCAAGCTTGTTTTAAAGCGCAAATTACACCAACCTCAAAGGTACTCGTTATTGGTTCCTGCTCAACAGCAGTTGCGGCGGCGTTGTGTGCCCGAGCTATTGGTGCACAACAAATTTGTATATCATGTTGTCGACTAAACACGCTCAAATCAATTCAAAATAATTACTCCTTCGATTGTATACACTACAAGGAAAATACGAACATCTGTGAGGTGTTACAAAGTATTCTCGAGACGTATAATGGATGGCCGAATGTTGTTATCAATTGCGCGATCTCGGAGTTGACGATGAATTTAGCCGTTATGGCATTAGCACCGTGTGGCATGTGTGTTCTAGCAGAGTGTGATGTCGAGTGTGCTTCATTTAATGCACTAGATGTTTTGATGAAGAATCTCAAATTAGTGCCAAGTTTTCGTTCTACTAACATGTGAGTGATATATACTATGTGCACATAAAATGGCTGATATATAATATTTCCATCCAAATATAGGTTTCCTACTGCCTTGTACTTGATGGCAAGCGGTCACGCGCCAGTTGGACCACTTGTTGCAAAAATTTGTAGTTGGCAAAATCTTGATTATGCATTTGAATCGGCATTGCATGAATCGAACATCAGCAACAAAAAGGTTATTGTGAAATGCGACGATGACGAAGAGAAAGGCTAACCTCCTTGCTTTTACTGAAAAATTATTGCTTCGTCTAAGCGAAAAAATTGTTGTTTGTCAGAAAGTATACAAATTTAATAAAGTCTAAAAAATGAATTGTAACTCCCATTCCTATCACGGTAGCCGAGCGTCGAGTCGAAAGGTTGAATAACACCATATTAAACAAAACTGACGCTCGCTTTTAATAAATTTATTAAACTACAAAGTCTATCTTTTATGAAAAATACCTAACCGACTCTCAATCGGCAACTGGTACATGCGAATATTTAATTTATACCTGATTAATCAATTATTCGATTAATCAAAATATAAGTTATTCGATTAATTATAATTCCGATTATTTAAAATAAAATTTAACTTGTAGCTTTTTACTTCTGAAATTCCCTTTTAAAATAATATTTTTAATCTTTATCTATTTTTAATATTTTTAAAATAAAATTTCACTTATAGCTTTTCTTACTTCCGAAATTCCCTTTTAAAATAATATTTTTAATCTATTTTAATTTACAGTATGTTCCCGTACATTACCATCACTTTCTGTCATTAGGGACCATTTTTACACTACAGACTGTGAGTTAACTCTATTCTATGAGTTAACTTGCTACTATGAAAATGGCCATATGAGAGTAAAACATCAATGTGAAAAAATATACAGAAAGTACGTGAATGGAAAATAAATCGAAAACGCGAACGCTTGCTATAGACAATTGTTAAAATAAATATAAATATGTGGCACTTCAAGCCCCAAAGGGCTCATTGGCCAAGCTTCTCTTCCATTACTGTTGTGCGTCTTAAATTTTGGACAATATTAGAAGGGAACTACTTATTTTAGCCGGTTCCGAACGGCAGAACACTTGTGACATCACTTTTTCTGAGCTTTGTCAAAGAGTTCTTTTAGAAGCTTTTTCATGGCAAGTTGTTACTGTCGGAAGAATTGCCAATTGCTTGCCGACAGCTGGGTACCGTTCGAAACAAAAATCTTACCGATATTAAATTTGTTATGCATCAGCCGGGGATTGAACCACGACCTACAGATCAGAAGGCGAACACACTAACGACTGAGCTACGGCAACCACAATTGTTAACAATTGTTAAAATTAGTTAGCGAACAAACCTTTATTTTTTGATTAATCAAAATTTGGATATACAGAATACTTGATTCATCTGAATGGAAATAAATGAGACCAAATGTGATTTAATATATTGCAACGAAGTGTTGCTATCAGACTATACGGCTATATAACCACAAAGCCTGATAGCAACATTTCGTTGCAATATATTGAATCATCAGATTCTTTAACTAAACCATTAACCCCACAACCATAATTTAACACTCCAGCGAATACATTTATTAGTATTAAATATAAAATATGTACGTATAGGCAGAACAGGACAGTAATATGGAATTATTTCATCCGAAGTTATCAGTCAGTAGATAAACCCGATGTTGCAAATACTGCCGTAAATCTTATGTAAATCTCATCCAAAGATCCTTTGCGTGATAACGAAGTACACACTAGGTATATTGGTTTTCAACTTTTTTTGGAACTAAATTGAAAGGTTTTAACGCACTTATGCCTGTGACAAATATCTGGTAAAAGTTCCATGGTATAATATAATATAATATAATACTTTATTAGATGGGTGACAGATGGTAGAATAACACACAAATACTATGAAGAAGTGCGTAGTATTTGTACCACATAAATACTACAATGCTCACGTAGAATACTACCATAATACGATATTTGGTAACACACATGGATATTTCCATCAGAAGGTCCACCGCAGACAAAATATTAAAAGGTAATTAAGTAATTTTAACATCAAAAAGATCTTTCTTTTGAACGAACGCACCTGCCGGGAAGCAATTGGCAATTCTTCCGACAGTAACAACTTGCCATGAAAAATCTTCTAAAAGAACTCTATGACAAAGCTCAAAAAAAGTTATGTCTCTTCGGGGCTTATAAGTTTTTTTTTTAACCATTATGAATTTATTGAATCTTTCTACTATTCCGAGAAACTCATAATAAGTATTCAAATCTTACAAACTAACTTAAAATTATGTGATATTTCCTATGTTCCATCACTGTTCCATCACAATTTGTTGAGTCGCGAGGTTTAGCAATTTGACAGCTTATTCATAGTGTCTTTTCTTTTTAATCGTCGATGTCCTAGCAAGAGGATTTGGATGGTTGTTTAATTTTTGAATGTAGCTTTTGCGGGACTTTGCAAGTTGTGGGTACATTCAAATCTCGATGAATGTTAACGTTTCTCATATACCAAGGCGCGTAATAATTCGCAGGCACTTGGATTGTATTTGCTGCAAATTTTCGATATTTGCGGGAGATGCGGTGCCGCATAACTTAGGATTGCTTTATATAATAGCACTTTGTATTCGAGATTCAACTTTGAGCTTCTATGTAACAACCACCATAACTGATTAATTTTTGGCTTGATCTGAGTTTTCTTTGCCTCTATGTGATTGTTCCAGGTCAGCCTTCTGTCGAGGTGAATACCCAAGTACTTTGTTGATTTACATTGTGGGACTGATTGGCCATTTACTTTAAGTTGGGGACATGTATCTAGCCTTAGTGTGCGGTTAGAGCGAGAGCACAATATTGCCGTATCATCAGCAAACGTCGATATGAACGTATAGTTATTGTTGTGCATATCTCAAGTGTATAAGAGATATAATAAGGGGCCAAAACGCCTCCTTGTGGAACACCAGCGTCAATATCCAATGGATTTGTTGTATAATTCTTGTGATGTACGAGAAATTTTCCTTTCGTGAGGTAGCTACTAAGCAATGAGGAGACCTTTGCAGGCAGTAATAGTTTGAGTTAGTAAATAAGGCCATACTTCATCGAAAGCTTGAGTGATATCAAGAAAAACAGCTGAGCAATACTTTTTTTCTTCAAAAGTGTTCCTTATCAGAGTTACAATGCGATGAGCTTACCCTGTTGTGCCATACTATTTTCTAAATCCAAACTGGAGTTATATTCATGACAAAAACTTTTCGAATACTTTAGAGAGTAGAGGCAGGAGGTTGATATGCCTGTACGATGCAATTTTTGTCGGGTCTTTTCCTGGTTTTGCTATCATAATAATTTTTGAAGTTTTCCAGCATTTGGGATAGTGTTTAATACGAAGGATAGCATTGATGATGTGCATGAGATTAATTACCGGTAATTGCTTGGAATATGTCCTTTTTAATTTTGAGCGTTATTGAGCAAGCTTGAGAAGTTAATTTTGGTAGTGAGGACTGTGTAGAGGGTGGATTGGGTGTAAACATACTTTAAGTTGTTTGTAAGTGGGGCTTATAAGTGCCACATATTTATTTATTTTTTTTTTTAAATTACATTGTATAAGAGTATTCTCATAGGGAAACAATCAGGTTTAATAATATTTTACGTTTATTCATTACTCATTTCGAGGTATTCGAATGCAAAGTCGCACAAGCACAACTTTTCTTATTTGGATATTTCCATAGTTCGAAAATATTCATATATGTGTATTCTAAAACGTTCATACATGAATATGTTTACGTGTGAAGTATTTTGAACTATTTTTTTTTTTTTACGAATGAACAATTGAAAATTTGTACAGTTGTATATGTATATGAAGAAAACAAAAATGTTTTGATTATTCATACATATATGTGCACATGAGACGATAGCATTTATATATTTATTTACAAGTATTTAATCTACGGGGACTAACAAAAGTTCGGTAAGCTGCATTAATAAAAACACGCAAATATTTTTTTATTTGTTATTTTTAGTCTTCAGTATTTTTTATCTTTTCTACATAAACCACATAAATTTCAATACATTTTTTAAATCTCTAGATCTACTGGTCAAATCAATCCTGAAAATCACGTTTTTGTAAAAAAAAATGTATATGTGGCACTTACAGCCCGAAAGGGCTCCTCTTCCATTACTGTAGTGCGTGTTTAAGTTTTGGACAATATTAGAAGGGACCTTCTTATTTTAGCCGGTTCCGAATGGCAGAACTTTTTTGACATCACTTTTTCTGTTTCGCGAAAGTCACCAATACGAGTGGACGTCTTTCTTTTGATTTTTAGAAAAAAAAAAAAAAAAAAAAACAAATAAAATAATATCGTTTGCAAACAATTTGTTTATAATATGAGTGTTCAGCGCTCTCCTCCCCGGCAACGGCAATCGCCTATTAATGTGTGTGTAAACAATAATTTGCAATCACCCGCGCAAACCCCCGCGATAAGTGCATTATCAAATAAAACAGTTGATACACACTGCACAAGTGAAAGTAACAGTGCAAATCTTTTGCCTGCACATATTAAAAATTCATCAAATTTTGCAACAACAATAAATACAGACAAAAAAAATAATTTGTTCTATCGTGATATACTATCTCCCTCTATACCGTGGAGTGTACAATGTGCTTCTCCTGCTGTAACACCAACAGCTACAACATCAAAGCAATCAAATAACGGCACTTCTACTGAAGTGCATGACCCAGTAGTTAAAGCAACTAGTGCGATGACTAATAAAGAACCAGTTGCTGTTCAAACTGGTATTGATCGCTACATTACTGTAGTAAAGCGAAAGAGAAGTCCGCAAAATTCAAAACAAATGAATTCAACAAAAATTCAAAAACAGAACACTGTCCCTATTAGTTCGGAAAATAGATACGCTCTGCTTTCAGGTGATGAAAGTGACGAAAATATTATCTCCAAGAAAAATTTCAAACCCCCACCCATTTTCTTGAGAGAACGCAACTCAGATAAGTTGATTTCTAGAATTACAAGTCTTTTAGGACCAAAGAATTTCCATGTTGTTCCTATTCGCAAAGGCCAAATTGAGGAAACAAAAGTGCAAATCTACAGCGAAACTCATTATCGCAAAGTAATAGCGGAATTTGATGCTGTAAAAAAGAATTACTACACATATCAGCTAAAAAGTAGTAAGGGCTTAATCGTTGTACTCAAAGGCGTCGAACCCAACGTTGATATTAACGAAATCAAACTTGCCCTTCAGGAAGAAGGGTTTCAAGCCAAAACAGTATTCAACATTCTCAACAAGAGCAATATACCTCAACCGTTATATCGTATTGAGCTTCAGCCTGAAACAAAACCCCTAAAAAAAGGTGAGGTACACCCCATATATAAAATTCGATATTTATTGCATCGCAAAATCACAATCGAAGAACCCCATAAGAGAACTGGACCTCCTCAGTGCAGCAACTGCCAAGAATATGGACATACTAAGACATATTGTACCCTGCCAGCTGTTTGTGTGATTTGTGGAGATCTCCATAAATCAAACATATGCCCAAAATCTAAAGACGATGCTAGCATGAAAAAATGCAGCAATTGTGGAGGTAATCACACTGCAAATTATAGAGGTTGCCCAGTATATGCAACCCTAAAGCTAAATTTCTCCGCTAACAATCAACCTCTAAAACCAGTTGAGCAAACTCAGATAGCCAACTCAAGTAAGAGACAAAATATTGATGCAACACAATTCTTCTCTGCAATCCCAAACAAGAATCAAACCAATTCATACGCTAGCGTGTTAAAACAAAACCTACACCAACAAAGTAACGTAAATAATGAGCAGAAACACTCACTGCCAACCCAACAGCCAAGTACTCTTGAACATTTGCTTCAAACATTAATTCAGAATATGAACCAATTCATGAACTCAATGCAAACAATGATGCAAGAAATGATGAAAAATCAATCGATGTTACTCCAAACATTGCTATCCAGACCATGAGTTGTCTCAAGATATGCCACTGGAACGCCAACGGCTTAAGCCAGCACCGTTTGGAGCTAATTCAATTCCTTGAATCCAACCAGATCGACATAATGATGATATCTGAGACCCATTTCACTGACAAAAATTGCTACCAAATACCATATTACAAACCGTACACTACAAATCATCCGCATGGTAAGGCACGCGGTGGAACTGCCATATTGATAAAAAGCAGAATAAAACATCATGTTCTCGAAGATTTCAGTAGCGTCTACTTGCAAGCAACATCTATATGTCTGGAAGAATACATCTCTAAGCTAGTAATATCTGCGATATACTGTCCCCCAAGATACAGTATTACCGAACAACAATATAAAGAATTTTTCTCAACTCTTGGTAGCAAATTCTTGGTTGCTGGCGATTTCAACGCCAAACACACTCACTGGGGCTCCCGCTTAATAACTCCAAAAGGCAGAAGACTATGTTCAATCATCACTAACCATGGCTACGATGTTATTTCAAATGGTCAACCGACATATTGGCCGACGGACAAGAGGAAAATACCCGATCTCATAGACTTTGGAGTCGCCAAAGGTTTGCAGATGGAAAATATCTCCACAGAGTGTAATTATGATCTATCATCTGACCACTCACCCACGGTAATATCTATAAAATCACCAAGCCCCCAAGGCAATTGCGTTAGAAAGAAAATAGACTGGTTAAAATTCAAGAAATATATAAATTCCCATCTTCCTCTGAGTACTGTATTAAGAAATGGACACGATGTAGACTCAGCACTCGAAAAATTCAACCAGCTACTCTCATTAGCTCTCAGCTCAGCCACCTGCACAAAGGGATGCAAGCAATCAAAATATAGCCAATACACACCAGCAGACATTGAATTGCTAGTAAGACAGAAAAGAAGACTCCGAAGACAATGGCAAGAATTCAGATCACCGAATCTGAAAACACAGCTACAGCACTGCACTCGAAAGTTAAAGCAAGCCTTAAAAAATAAAAACAACAAAGAGTTAGAAGAGCACATAGCGAAATTAACACCTGGTGAAGCGTCAGACTACTCTTTGTGGAAATCAGCAAAAAACTCAAATCGGCCAATTCTCACTGATTCCCCCATCAGTTTGAGTGACGGTAATTGGGCTAGAAGCAACTGTGAGAAGGGTTTGGCTTTTGCAAACCACCTAAAAAGTGTGTTTACACCCAATCCACCCTCTTCACAGTCCTCATTACCAAAATTAACTTCTCAACCTTGCTCAATAACGCTCAAAATTAAAAAAAAGGTCATATTCAAAGCAATTTATAAAGATTTAAACCCAAAAAAATCACCTGGTCCAGATAAAATTACCGGTAAAATGATAAAAGAGCTACCTCCGGCTTCAGTAATTCATCTGATGCACATTTTCAATGCTATCCTTCGTATTAAACACTATCCCAAATGCTGGAAAACTTCAAAAATTATTATGATAGCAAAACCAGGAAAAGACCCTACAAAAGTTGCATCGTACAGACCTATCAGCCTCCTGCCTCTACTTTCTAAAGTATTCGAAAAGCTACTTGTCATGAATATAACTCCATTTATTAATCTCAACCAACTGATTCCTCAACATCAGTTTGGATTTAGAAAACAGCACGGCACAATAGAACAAGTCCACCGCATTGTAACTCTGATAAGGAACACTTTTGAAGAAAAAAAGTATTGCTCAGCTGTATTTCTTGATATCACTCAAGCTTTCGATAAAGTATGGCACGATGGCCTTATTTACAAACTCAAACTATTACTGCCTGCAAATGTCTCCTCATTGCTTAGTAGCTACCTCACGAAAAGACAATTTCTCGTACATCACAAGGATTACACAACAAATCCATTGGATATTCACGCTGGCGTTCCTCAAGGAAGCGTTTTGGGTCCCTTACTGTATCTCTTATACACTTCAGATATGCCCAACAATAACTATATATTCATATCGACCTTTGCTGATGATACGGCAATATTGTGCTCTCGCTCTAACCCCATAGAAGCTACTAAACTCCTGCAGACTCATGTCGATTCTCTCGAAATCTGGCTAGCAAAATGGCGTATAAAAGTCAATGAATCAAAGAGCGTACATGTAACCTTCACGCTAAGGCTAGATACATGTCCCCCACTTAAAATTAATGGCCAATCAGTTCCACAATGTTCCTCAACAAAGTACTTGGGTATTCACCTCGACAGAAGGCTGACATGGAAAAATCACATAGAGGCAAAGAAAACTCAGATCAAGCTTAAAATGAATCAGTTATGGTGGCTGTTACACAAAAGATCAAAGTTGAATCTCGAATACAAAGTGCTATTATATAAAGCAATCCTGAAACCAATCTGGACTTATGGTATTCAGTTTTGGGGCACCGCATCTCCCTCTAATATCGAAAAATTGCAGCGAATACAATCCAAGTGTCTGCGAATTATTGTAAACGCGCCTTGGTATATGAGGAACGTTAACATCCATCGAGATTTAAATGTATCCACAATTTCTGAGGAAGTTGCAATGTACTGCAGAAGTTACATTCAAAAATTACACAATCATCCGAATCCCCTTGCTAGGCAATTGTTGCTGAGCAAGGGGCATCGTCGATTAAAAAGAAAAGACACACTGAATATGCTGTAAAATTGCTACATCTCGCGACTCACCAAATTGTGATGGAACGTAGGGGATATCACATAGTTTTATTTAGTTTGTAAGATTTGAATACTTATTGTTAGTTTCTCGTATTTAAGAAAGATTCAATAAAAAAAAATAAGCTAACAAAAAAAAAAAAAAAAAACTTTTTCTGAGTTCTGTAACAGAGTTCTTTCAGAAGCTTTTTCATGGCAAATTGTTACTGACGGAAGAATTGCCATTTGCAGGAGGGTACCGTTCGAAAGAAAAATATTTTTGATATTAAATTTGTTATGCTTCAACCGGGTATTGAACCCACGACCTACAGATCAGAAGCCCAACACACTAACCACTGAGCTACGGCATCCACCAGCACGTTTTTGTAGCTTGTTAATTTCTACGTTAACCACATTGATTACCTCTGCATTGCTACCAAAGACTTTTCCCCTAAAATTATTGTTAATATTTGGAAAAAACCAGAAATCACAAGGCGCCAGATCCGGGGAATATGGTGACGGGCGAAAACCCGGTAAAGTTACTTGTCATTTTAGTAGTGTGAGCTGGTGCATTATCATGGATAAAAAGTGGCATCCCCATTCCTCTTTTTTTTGTTATCCAACAAATTTCCTTTTAGTAAGCAGTCTTAAGTATACCATTTCGTACTTACTGTCTGACAAGTATTTAGGGGAATAACATAGCTGATTTTCGTTTTCTTGCTTTAACAGGTAGATTTGCTCCTTTTGAGCTCCATACCATTGACTGCTGTTTAGTATTTCCCGGTGGTACTTGTGAAATCAAGCTTCGTCATCTGTTGCGATCATATTGAAGTTACTAGATTCTCCGTTTCCGAATTTTCTTAGAAAATATTTAGCAAAACGCATACCCCATGGAAATGTCCAGTCTGGAATCACTGATACCACTTACAAATGGTCTTAGGAGAAGGTGCGTTCGTTCATATGCTGTTTGGAATTCACTAAAAATTTCTGTAGGCTTAAGTTGAGGTCGAAATCTGTAAAGAAGGTCATGTCGAATTTCTTCTGACGTTGGTGATGGAATTTCCACCAACCTTCCGTGAGTAATTTCATGTTTTCTCATCTCCATTCTCCGATTTCTCTGAAATTTAATATGAAATATCAGTAGATGACTACAAAACATGTACTATTTTTATACCCTGCATAATGCAATATGCATGGTATATTCATTTCGGTCAGATGTTTGTGTCCACTTGAAGGAATCTCCGGAGATATAGACATAGATATATATTCGTGATCAGCGTCGATTAAATTTTCGATTTAACGATGTCCGTCCGTCCGTCCGTCTGTCTGTCACCTGACTGGTTCGCACGATAACTTGAGTAAATATTGAGCTATTTCGATGAAATTTAGCATAAGTAATCTATGATCTAAGAGTACGGAGGGGATTGATATTGGGCATGATCGGTCAATAACCACGCCCACACCAAGCATTCAAAGCGACTAACCTCGAAATTTTCAAAATCTTTAACTTGCTATAACTCACATAATATACCACTTGGGACAACAATATTTGGCACATAGACCTATATTATACTACTATAACCTCACCAAAAGTGGTTGAGCCACGCCTACTTTTTAGCGTAGCTGTCATACAAAGTGTCTGTACTTCTTTTTAATTGAAACAGCTGTAACTTCTACAATCTTCTGTCCAGAATAACCATAATTCACACTTAGATTAATATGGTAGTCGGAAATAATATGGCAGAAAATCAGTGTGCCACGCCCACTCCTTCATGAGTCTCCCATACAAAGTCAAGCTCCATAACTTACAAACCATTTAGCGTAGGACAACCAATTTTAAGGTGTGGATTGATATTGAAAAATTAATTAGATATACAAGAAAGAGATACGTCACGCCCACTTTTTACAAAGTCCCGGATTTATCTTAAATATTAAAACACCCATAACTTACTAAATAATACGCCTAGGTCAACCCATTGCAACCTATGTAGTTTAGTATTATAGGCAGAAATTGATCCTCCAAAATTGGTGAGGTACGCCTGCTTCTTAATGTAGGTCCTATACAAAGTAGTGGAAGAAAAGGATGGATATACGAGCAAACTTTTTATATATACCTCTACATATGCAGGGTATAATTTGGTCGGCCCCAGCCGACTGTAAGGAGATTTTTTAATTCTACAAAATCACATAAAATATCATATATTTATCGAACTTTTGTTATTCCCTCCGTAGGTACAATATTAGATATAACTAATGACCAGAGAGTAGTAGCGACGAAAGTCGACGAATATGCACTACATATCTACCACAACAGGACTAATTGTGCCTCTTTGGGCAGCTACCTTTACCTATTTACTACATAGAGGGTGATACCAGAACAAGCAGTAGTTTGGAAAAAATTACTTTGGTGAAAAGCGGCAACCTTATAAAACATCTGTTTTAAGATTCAAGGCGCCACGTTGTTTAGTATTTTTTTTTTTTTTGAGCAATCGAAAGTTAACGACCTCAGTGAATTTGTAAACATAGAAAAAATTGGTCACCGTCATGTAATTCAATACATTCATTTGATAGGTCTCAGTCCAACAAATATTAAAGCCAAACTATATTCTACTCTATGGGAGTCTGCTCCTTCATTTACGACCATAAAATATTGGGTGGCAGAGTTTAAACGAGGTCGTAAGAGCTGCCAAGACGAGCACCGTTTTGGTAGACCAATTGAGGTGGCCACTCCAGAAACGGTTAAGAAAATCCACAAAATTGTATTGGATGATCACCAGCAGAGGCAAATAACTGTAACTGTAATAACGCGTTTGCTCACACTAGAACAAAAACAACGTCATAAAGATGTTTTTATAGAGTGTTTGGCGATGTTTCACAGTAGTAAAGCCGATTTTTTGCGTCGATTCGTAACCGTGGATGGGACATGGGTTCACCACTTCACTCCTGAGACAAAGGAGCAGTCAAAACAGTGGACTGAAAGGGGAGAATCGTGTCCAAAGAAGGCGAAGACAGTTCCATCTGCAGGCAAGGTTATGGCGTTTGTTTTTTGGGATGGACGTGGAATAATTTATATTGATTATCTTCAAAAAGGAACGACAATCAACGGCGAGTATTATGCTAATTTGTTGCAGCATTTAAGTGATGAAATTAAAGAAAATAGTCCGCTTTTGGAAAAAAAGAGAGTGTTCTTTCATCTAGACAATGCACCACTTCACACATCCGCTATTTCGACGGCCGAAATCAATTAGTTAAAGCTCGAATTGCTTCACACGTTATTCGCCATATTTAGCTCCTTCGGATTATTTTCTATTTCCAAATTTGAAAAAATGGCTTGGTGGTAGGTTTGCAAACAATGAAGAGGTACAGTCTGCGGTAGAACACCAACCCGCATATAACTTCACTTTTATTTAATTATAATTTCCCTTTAAATACTTAGCAATGCTGGTGGTAAATATGGTTGTTCGTGAAATTTGTAAACGAAATAAAAACAAAAAAGAAGCAATTCTTCGGAATTTGTAATAAATATATTCGTTTATTTCAAATAAATTCTTATTTGCGCTTGCTTTATTTTGTTTAATTTTGTTTATATTTACAATAATTTGACGTGTTGTTGAAATTTCCTAAGCATAATAAGCGATGTAGTTGACTATCTTGACTATCTTCAACAAAAGTGTCATGCTGTTAGCGTATGCCGACGATATTGACATAATCGGCATGCACACGCGAGCAGTCAGTGCAGCATTCTCAGAGTTGGAAAGGGAGTCGCGTCGGATGGGTCTTACGATCACTCTTGCAAACAGGCGCTACTTTGGGCTAAGTAAGCAATTGAGAAGTCTAGCCCTCTCTCGAAGAACGAAAACTACACTCTACAATTCTCTCATCATGCCTGTTCTAACATATATCGCTGAAGCCTGGAAAATTTCCACCTCGGACGAACGAATGCTTGGAGTCTTCGAGAGAAAAGTCCTACGGAAGATCTTTGGACGTATCTACGTTGGTAGCGATGTTGACATAGTAAAGCGCATCAAAAACCAGCGGCTGCGCTGGCTAGGTCATGTCGAGCAAATGGGAGAACACGCTCCATCTAAGAAGGTGTTATAGGAGAACAACGCAGAAGAGGAAGACCTAACCTCCGGTGGAAAGACCAAGCACTGGAGAACCTGACGGCGCTTGGAATTTCTAACTGGCGCCAGCTAGCGAAGAACAGAGATGGCTGGCGAAGCATGTTATATTCGGCCTAAATCTATATTTGGTTCTTATGGCCAAATAAGTAAGTAAGTAAGCTTATTTTTATTGTTGCTTAGCATGGCAATGAATCAAAAGTTATATTAACCCGGTAAACAATTATAACGATCTGCTTAGCAACAGTATGAAGAAAAAGGATATGGCGAGATATTGAATGTGTTTTATCTAAAACACATCTACCTGTATATTTTATGTTAAGTTACGTAGATATACCGATCGTCTGAGCCTGATCAGAAGGTTAGTTATGTGAAATTTTGAAAGTTGTGTTGGCTGGAGATCGTGACTGTGTAAAATACTACGTCGCGATCATAAATTGCGAATATCAACAAAAAGAAATAAGCAATAACCAGAACAAGCCAACGAGAAAGGAAGAGAAGAATTTTGACTATTCAATGCACTGCGACCTAAAAAATCTTTTGTGCGTTTTCTACCATACTTATTTTCTTCATATAGTAGTTGAGTTTACAGTTCCTAGTGAGCAGCTCTGTGTAGAGTTTTATGTCATTTCTGCTGAGGTTAAGAACAGCATCCACCTTAACGTGTTTGGAATCAATAAGTCCCTTCGACTGTCGCAAGCCCGTTTGTGCTCTCCAGGCTCTGGTCCATAGAAGGGAGTTCTTACGCCTTCTTTTGCAAGGGAGTCGGCCATTTCGTTTCCCTCGTGTCCCTCATCGAGTACGATAAAGAAAGATTCTGCAGTGTTGCCACAGAGTATAAATAGGGCCAGTTGTTGACAAATGAAATCAATAGAATTTCGAAAGCGATCGCGCAAACATAGGTATAGTATCGGAGGCAAAGGTTGCAAGTACATTAAAGTGTTATTGTAAATATTTAATTGTAAATAAAGTTGAATAAATAAATTGTTGCTGTATATAGTTGTACAAAATAAGTGTTGCAATTAATTTTTTTTTTTTTTTTTTAACAAGCTTTTTTATTGGATCTTTCTAAAATTACTTAGAAACTAACGATATGTAATCAAATCTTACAAACTAAATAAAATTATGTGATATTCCCAACGTTCCATCACAATTTGTTGAGTCACGAGGTATAGCAATTTCACAGCATATTCAGTGTGTCTTTTCTTTTTAATCGACGATGCCCCGTGCTCAGCAACAATTGCCTAGCAAGGGGATTCGGATGACTGTGTAATTTTTGAATGTAGCTTCTGCAAGACATTGCAACTTCCTCAGAAATTGTGGGTACATTTAGATCTCGATGGATGTTAACGTTCCTCATATACCAAGGCGCGTTTACAATAATTCGCAGACACTTGGATTGTATTCGCTGCAATTTTTCGATATTTGAGGGAGATGCGGTGCCCCAAAACTGAATACCATAAGTCCAGATTGGCTTCAGGATTGCTTTATATAATAGCACTTTGTATTCGAGATTCAACTTTGATCTTTTGTGTAACAGCCACCATAACTGATTAAGTTTAAGCTTGATCTGAGTTTTCTTTGCCTCTATGTGATTTTTCCAGGTCAGCCTTCTGTCAAGTACTTTGTTGAGGAACATTGTGAAATTGATTGGCCATTAATTTTAAGTGGGGGACATGTATCTGGCCTTAGCGTGAAGGTTACATGTACGCTCTTTGATTCATTGACTTTTATACGCCATTTTGCTAGCCAGATTTCGAGAGAATCGACATGAGTCTGCAGGAGTTTAGTAGCTTCTATGGGGTTAGAGCGAGAGCACAATATTGCCGTATCATCTGCAAAGGTCGATATAAATGTATGGTTATTGCTGGGCATATCTGTAGTGTATAAGAGATACAGTAAGGGGCCCAAAACGCTTCCTTGAGGAACGCCAGCGTGAATATCCAATGGATTTGTTGTGTAATCCTTGTGATGTACGAGAAATTGTCTTTTCGTGAGGTAGCTACTAAGCAATGAGGAGACATTTGCAGGCAGTAATAGTTTGAGTTTGTAAATAAGGCCATCGTGCCATACTTTATCGAAAGCTTGAGTGATATCAAGAAAGACAGCTGAGCAATACTTTTTTTCTTCAAAAGTGTTCCTTATCAGAGTTACAATGCGGTGGACTTGTTCTATTGTGCCGTGCTGTTTTCTAAATCCAAACTGATGTTGAGGAATCAGTTGGTTGAGATTAATAAATGGAGTTATATTCATGACAAGTAGCTTTTCGAATACTTTAGAAAATAGAGACAGGAGGCTGATAGGTCTGTAAGTAATTTTTATTCAACTTTATTGTCTGCTTGTCCAGGAACAACTGAATTACAGAAAATTTACAAACTAAGAACTAAGCCTGTCCAACTGAACGGAATTGCTGATGCAAACTTTTTGCTTATTGAAATAACATAAACATAAAACAGTGCCAGAGGTTTAATGTTACTTAGCTGTGACAACGTTTGTTTGTTCAGCAGCGGCCACACATTCTGCTGACTGAGCACTGCAGTCACGTAACCACAAGTCAATGGCCGTCGCTTTGCTGGATGATAGCGTTAACTCCTCCCTCGTTTAAGTTAAGTCTTAAGACTGTCGATAATAGTTTGGACGTGGTATTGTTGACGGGCTTTCCTCTTTTTTAAAGATAGTCTATGGAGGAAGAAACACACGAGAACGATGACAACTACGGCAGAAATGAAAATCCAAGGTCTGGTCTTTAGCTCTTCTCTTATCTGACCGATATAGTGCAGGTTTTCGATGTTCATCCTTCGTAGGTACGGTAGCCTCAGTATTTCTTGATGTTGTGTAATATTTATTAAAGTGGATGTAGCTGAGGCTGGAGACCTTCTAACGATGTTTCTTTCGTTTCGATATAGTGATCCGTTGATTTTTACTTCGTCATTGAAGGTGAGCAAATATGTTCCGGAGACGGTTTTCTCGGTACCATCGGTGCTTTGTACTATGGCAGTTTCGTCGTTGATGATAATGACTCCATCGTCAACAATTGTTAGAGGGTTCAGATGGCTCGGTCGGGTGCTGCAGTGAGCGACACCGCCAGCATGAAGCTGTTGAGCACACGTCGGCGCAGGTATTTGTCTACAGAATGTTGTTGTCAGCGTTGCGCTGCAATTTGCGATTACTATCAGGCGATTTCCGCAGTCCGCGATAAGGTTACCTCCAGCAAAATGGAGAATTGTAGAGTTATGTTGGACAGGATATAAAGTTAGTTTCTTACAGACTATATCTGGCTTAGGATACTTAATAATAAAATGCAAAAATTGATTGTCTAATAAAACTTTTACATAGGAAACTTCTATTACATCCGCTACAGTTATATTTGCAGAGTGCTCATTGATTATAGTTTTCAAATCATTAGAGTCCAAATTTTGAGGGTTTGCCAATCCGATCTTCGCGAGAGTAATAGACAAAGTTAGGCTTTCTATTTCTGAAATCAAAATTCTGTGTCTTGCGAGCAGTGTTTCATACAAATGTTCTGTGTCAGTTTTTGTTTTTGTGCTATTTAGGATGATATTTACTGTGTCCGTCAATTTGTTTATTTGTTCTTGTGTCTTTGTATTTATAAGTACCTGTCTATTTTCTGAGTCAATTAGTTCTTGCTGACTAAATTTTATTTTTTCGAAGTCATCAAAATCTGGCGTCCCTGCAACTATTTTCAAAGCGGTGCCCAAAAAATTGATGCTTCTCGCATGTCTGTGGTGAACGTCCATAGTAGACAAAAGTGTCCTTATCTGTTCGATGTCTGAGTCCAGTATCTTTCTCATATGTGACTGAGGAAATAGGTTCGTAAGTCCTTTGGTTTCATCGGCCATTTCTGAATACGTTGCGAGGTTTGATGTATGCCTTAGATATCCAAATTCCCGTCAGATCGTCACATCTCCATCTATTATTGGAATATAGTTCGCATGGGAATAGTCGGTCAATTTAGCTGTCGATACCGCGGCGAAGAGAAGTACAATTATAATCCTAAACGAAATACCAAACTTTGAGTAGTGGAATATTAATCTTAATTATCTTAAATTGTCCTTGTGGACCATTGCTTTGGTCCCGTGAATCGTGCGGTCCCGCTATTTGGTCTCTTTACTGCCTGTTCTTGACCCTGATAGTTTTGTTGGGGTACCTGCCACTGATTATTTTGGTTTTGTGTGGGTAGCCTAAAGCGTGAAGATGGATCAACGTCCATTGGTTCTTGTCTTCGTTGATTTACATTAGAAGGTACCTGTCTTTTATTGAAATAAGGGTTTTTCCCTTGTGAATTTTCATTATTACTCCCAGCTATTTTCTTATCCCTAGGCTGTTGCTTAAGTTCGATTTTTTGAGCCCTGTCTTCTAGACTCCTGGCATAATTGCTTGCAAAATTATATCTTTCATGATTTGCTTCGACCTCCTGGGCCAAAGCTAAAGCGGAGGGAAGATCCTTGGGCCTTGCTGAGAAAAGAACATCGCTAAGCAATTTTTTAGTTCCTGATATAAAGACACGCAATGCGTCCTGTCTGTATTTGTCCAGGAACAACTGAATTACAGAAAATTTACAAACTAAGAACTAAGCCTGTCCAACTGAACGGAATTGCTGATGCAAACTTTTTGCTTATTGAAATAACATAAACATAAAACAGTGCCAGAGGTTTAATGTTACTTAGCTGTGACAACGTTTGTTTGTTCAGCAGCGGCCACACATTCTGCTGACTGAGCACTGCAGTCACGTAACAACAAGTCAATGGCCGTCGCTTTGCTGGATGATAGCGTTAACTTGTACGATGCAACTTTTGTAGGGTCTTTTCCTGGTTTTGCTATCATAATAATTTTTGAAGTTTTCCAGCATTTGGGATAGTGTTTAATACGAAGGATAGCATTGAAAATGTGCATCAGATGAATTACTGAAGCCGGAGGTAGCTCTTTTATCATTTTACCGGTAATTTTATCTGGACCAGCTGATTTTTTTGGGTTTAAATCTTTATAAATTGCTTTGAATATGTCCTTTTTTTTAATTTTGAGCGTTATTGAGCAAGGTTGAGAAGTTAATTTTGGTAATGAGGACTGTGAAGAGGGTGGATTGGGTGTAAACACACTTTTTAGGTGGTTTGCAAAAGCCAAACCCTTCTCACAGTTGCTTCTAGCCCAATTACCGTCACTCAAACTGATGGGGGAATCAGTGAGAATTGGCCGATTTGAGTTTTTTGCTGATTTCCACAAAGAGTAGTCTGACGCTTCACCAGGTGTTAATTTCGCTATGTGCTCTTCTAACTCTTTGTTGTTTTTATTTTTTAAGGCTTGCTTTAACTTTCGAGTGCAGTGCTGTAGCTGTGTTTTCAGATTCGGTGATATGAATTCTTGCCATTGTCTTCGGAGTCTTCTTTTCTGTCTTACTAGCAATTCAATATCGGCTGGTGTGTATGGGCTATAGTTTGATTGCTTGCATACCTTTGTGCAGGTGGCTGAGCTGAGAGCTAATGAGAGCAGCTGGTTGAATTTTTCGAGTGCTGAGTCTACATCGTGTCCATTTCTTAATACAGTACTCAGAGGAAGATGGGAATTTATATATTTCTTGAATTTTAACCAGTTTATTTTCTTTCTAACGCAATTACCTTGGGGGCTTGGTGATTTTATAGATATTACCGTGGATATTTTCCATCTGCAAACCTTTGGCGACTCCAAAGTCTATGAGATCGGGTATTTTCCTCTTGTCCGTCGGCCAATATGTCGGTTGACCATTTGAAATAACATCGTAGCCATGGTTATTGATGATTGAACATAGTCTTCTGCCTTTTGGAGTTATTAAGCGGGAGCCCCAGTGAGTGTGTTTGGCGTTGAAATCGCGAGCAACCAAGAAGTTGCTACCAAGAGTTGAGAAAAATTCTTTATATTGCTGTTCGGTAATACTGTATCTTGGGGGACAGTATATCGCAGATATTACTAGCTTAGAGATGTATTCTTCCAGACATATAGATGTTGCTTGCAAGTAGACGCTACTAAAATCTTCGAGAACATGATGTTTTATTCTGCTTTTTATCAATATGGCAGTTCCTCCGCGTGCCTTACCATGCGGATGATTTGTGGTGTACAGTTTGTAATATGGTATTTGGTAGCAATTTTTGTCAGTGAAATGGGTCTCAGATATCATCATTATGTCGATTTGACTGGATTCAAGGAATTGAATTAGCTCCAAACGGTGCTGGCTTAAGCCGTTGGCGTTTCAGTGGCATATCTTGAGACAACTCATGGTCTGGATAGCAATGTTTGGAGTAACATCGTTTGATTTTTCATCATTTCTTGCATCATTGTTTGCATTGAGTTCATGAATTGGTTCATATTCTGAATTAATGTTTGAAGCAAATGTTCAAGGGTACTTGGCTGTTGTGTGGGCAGTGAGTGTTTCTGCTCATTATTTACATTGCTTTGTTGGTGTGGGTTTTGTTTTAACGCGCTAGCGTATGAATTGGTTTGATTCTTGTTTGGGATTGCAGAGAAGAATTGTGTTGCATCAATATTTTGTCTCTTACTTGAGTTGGCTATCTGAGTTTGCTCAACTGGTTTTAGAGGTTGATTGCTAGCGGAGAAATGTAACTTTAGGGTTGTATATACTGGGCAACCTCTATAATTTGCGGTGTGATTACCTCCACAATTGCTGTATTTTTTCATGCTAGCATCGCCTTTAGACTTTGGGCATATGTTTGATTTATGCAGATCTCCACAAATCACACAAACAGCTGGCAGGGTACAATATGTCTTAGTATGTCCATATTCTTGGCAGTTACTGCACTGAGGAGGTCCAGTTCTCTTATGGGGTTCTTCGATTGTGATTTTGCGATGCAATAAATATCGAATTTTATATTTTTATTTTATATATATTTTATATATGAAACAAAACCCCTTTTTTTAGGGGTTTTGTTTCAGGCTGAAGCTCAATACGATATAACGGTTGAGGTATATTGCTCTTGTTGAGAATGTTGAATACTGCTTTGGCTTGAAACCCTTCTTCCTGAAGGGCAAGTTTGATTTCGTTAATGTCAACGTTGGGTTCGACGCCTTTGAGTACTACGATTAAGCCTTTACTACTTTTTAGCTGATATGTGTAGTAATTCTTTTTTACAGCATCAAATTCCGCAATTACTTTACGATAATGAGTTTCGCTGTAGATTTGCAATTTCGTTTCCTCAATTTGGCCTTTGCGAATAGGAACAACGTGGAAATTCTTTGGGCCTATAAGACTTGTAATTCTAGAAATCAACTTATCTGAGTTGCGTTCTCTTAAGAAAATGGGTGGGGGTTTGAAATTTTTCTTGCAGATAATATTTTCGTCACTTTCATCACCTGAAAGCAAAGCGTATCTATTTTCCGAACTAATAGGGGCAGTGTTCTGCTTTTGAATTTTTGTTGAATTCATTTGTTTTGAATTTTGTGGACTTCTTTTTCGCTTTACTACAGTAATGTAGCGATCAATTCCAATTTGAACAGCAACTGGTTCTTTATTAGTCATCACACTAGTTGCTTTTACTACTTGGTCATGAACTTCAGTAGAAAGGCCGTTATTTGTTTGCTTTGATGTTGTAGCTGTTAGTGTTACAGCAGGAGAAGCGCATTGTACACTCCACAGTATAGAGGAAGATAGTATATCACGAGAGAACAAATTATTTTTTTTGTCTGTATTTGTTGTTGTTGCAAAATTTGATGTAGTGTTAGAGTTACTACTGTTACTGTTACAGTTACTACTGTATGCAGTGTGTATCAAGTGCATTTTTTTGATAATGCACTTATCGGGGGGGTTTGCGCGGGTGATTGCAAATTATTGTTTACACACACATTAACAGGCGATTGCCTTTGCCGGAGAGGAGAGCGCCGAACACTCATATTACAAACAAAATGTTTGCAAACTATATTATTATTATTATTTTTTGTTGATTTTATTGTTCTTTCTGCTTATCTGTATAAGCAATAAAAGACCACAGAAATAACTGCTTGAGTTTATTTAGCGTCTTTTCGCAATATATTTAATTTTATAAACCGAAATCAATCACTTTTTCCACTCTATCATAGGAGAGATGCAAAACACGTCCACTCTTATTGGTTACTATCACGAATGTCATTAGTGCTGAAACATTTAACCAGTACAGAGTCGCAATTTATGATAGATATGTTTGTTTTTTCTTTCTTTCTGAATTTTTAATTTTCTGTTCATGTGTTAATTGAAATTGCTTATTTCGTCATTGAGCTAGAATATGACCGATGGATGGAAGATGAAGATGAATTTTGATTCTTTTCTTTTGTTTTTTTTTTATTTTTCTACATTTCTGTCTACTTTTGAATGTAATATGCAAGGTATATTCATTTCGGTCAGATGTTTGTAACCATTTGAAGGAATCTCTGGAGATATAGAAAAGTATATATATCTGTGATCAGCGTCGCTTAAATTTTCGATTTAACGATGTCCCTCATCTGGCTGGTTCGCACGATAACTTGAATAAATATTGAGATATTTTAACGAAATTTGGCATAAGTAACCTATGATTCAAGGGTACGGAGGGGATTGATATTGGGCATGATCGGTTAATAGCCACACCCGCACCAAGCATTCAAAGCGACTAACCTCGGAATTTTCAAAATCTTTAACTTGCTATAACTCATTTAATATACCATCTAGGTCAACATTACACTGTTACATAACCTAGCCAGAAATGGGCGAGCCACGCCTACTTTTTATAGTAGCTCCCATACAAAGCGCCTGTAGTTCTTTTAAATTGAAACAGCTGTAAATTCTGCAATCCTCTGGCTAGAATAATCATAATGGACACTTAGATTAATATGGTAGTAGGAAATAATCTGGAAAAATATCCACGTGCCACGCCCACTGCTTATTGGGGATCTCAAACGAAGTCGAGGAAGTTAAACAAAAACTTTTAAGCGCCACTTATAAATTGTTCAGCGTAGAACGAGATTTAAGGCATGGATTATAGTAGCTCCCATACGAAATGACTTAATGTATTTTAAATTGAAACAGCTGTAACTTCGACAATCATCTGTTTAGGACAACCATAATTGACACATACATTAGTATCGTAGTCGGAAATAACGTGGCATAAATCCAGTATGCCACGACCACTTCATAATGGGGCTCAAATACAATATCGAGGAAATATTAAAATCTTAAAAAAAATCTGAAACTTAAATTATCCCCTTTAAGACCCCCATAATAGCCTAGACAGACGGCAGTCTAATTCCGGATTACCGAGTTAATTCGCATTAACTCGGGCATTAACTGCAGCTAATCCGCATAAACTCTATGAGTTAATTCTCAAAATAAAAGAGGATTAGGGCAATTTGCGATGGAAAATGCTAAAAATTGCTGAACTGCTGAAAATTGTCTATTGTGAATTTTTCTCCATCCATTTTACAAAATATTAGGTGTGTTCGCTTATAAAAAACTTTCAACAATTGTTTACAGTTTTCAACATGAAAAGTGTTGGCGAACAAATAAATCCGGTGAATGTCAATTTACAAGTTTCTGATAGTATTCAGTTCACGTACTTCCGTAGATTTTCTCATATCGAGAGTGATAGATGACAGAAATTGATAGTGATAGTAATGTAAGTGGACAGACCTAATAAAACAGCAATCAGCCGTTTAGTTAATCCGCAATACTGCTGTCTGTCGGTTATTATTTTATTCGGATTAAGTGCGCCGGTAATCCGGAATTAGGCTGCCGTCTGTCTAGGCTATAACTTACTAAATACTTCGTCAAAGTCAACCATATTTCAGGTGTACGCGTGAGCCACGCGTACTTCTTAATGTCGCTTGAATACAAAGTAGTGGAAATAAAAGGAAAATATGGTTATGCGGATATGCATATAGAATAAAGGCTGTCTTTATTCTTCTTCGCGAGTTGTTGTTTACAAAATCTCTGTATGGTTGTTGGATCTTTCATTTCTGGGTTGCCATTGGCTTATATTAAATATAAAGAAAGTATTAAATGCAAAAATTATAGAAGTTTTATTTCGTATTACAATTTTTTTGATTGTTTTTTCGTAATCTTTTTAATAAATTGAGAAGTAACGACTAGCATGTTTGTTCCTGGTAGTTTAACCTCCTTCAAGAATTCTACGTATATATACGCATATTTACGTATAATGCGTAGATATATAATGAATTTCTTCAAAGTGAATCTTGTGAGATAAATTTAAAAATGTGTTCAAAAGAAAATGAAAAATTTATTGATTGTGAGAATTCTTCATCGCAAAGTCAACACATCGTTGAAGAATGGGAAGAACTATCCGATATTTGGTTTTATAGTCCTATTTAATAAAAGTCTGCGTTAGAGGCATCAATGTTAAATTCGTCACCAGAAGTACAGTACGAGCCTCAACAAGCTGTTGTAAACGCTATTTTATATGACAAATTATTTTCTATCATATTTGTACTAATTTGTATATAAATTGAGCAGCTCGATTCAACAGACTACTTCAAGAAAAGAGGGGGAATTCTTCTGCGTCGTTGCATATGCAATACAAAAGTCCAGGGTACTGTGCTAGTTACATCAAATTTATTTATGTGAATAATAAGAGCTGATTGGTTTTGTCATGGTATAATAACTCAAGGTAGAGCCATTGGGGAAAGTTCTCATGAATGAAGAAGAAAAAGTAAATAAAACAACCACAAACACATGGGAAAAGAAGAAGAAGAAGTTGAAAAAAAAAACAAAAAACACACTTGCTTGACACTATAAAAAGCCAGTTTCTGACATATGACGCATCCAAGAGGAATATTTGTAGTTGCTCTACCTTCATAACAATACAATGGGTTTTGTTCAAAAGCAACTATGCTTTTCATGGTAATAAATAATATCATATTTCCAGTATTTCAGAGTTTGAAAGAATTATAATATTGAATGAATTCATCATATTTTTAAGCCTTTCAAGAATGGGATTGATATTTTTCAATTCTCACTCTTTACTGAATGGGAAAGTGTGATAATTTTAAGCTTTTGAGAATGATAAATGGTTCGTCTGTCATTCTTTAATGAATTCGAGGCAAAAGTGTGCAGCCTCGTTAATGCAGCTTTTATATGAATTAAGGGTGAGTGAATTCCGTAATGATTCAATTCCTTTACAGCTCTGGTGAATTTCCAGCATATCATCCTGAAAGCGCTTTCATCGATGGATCCGTGCTGATATTCCAAAGTGAGTTATTCCCAATTACACTTTTCATATACCTTATTATCCATTCTACTGTATCATTATACGATTTTTGTTTTTTTTATATGCTGCCTTCAAAAATTATATTTTTTTAATCTTGTCCTTATATATTGTTTTTTTATTTTTTTATTTTTGCTTTATTCATTTTCGTTTTTGACTTCATGCATTTCTAACTGTTCGTTATATATTTTTTTTTTATATTTGGCTTGTTGTGTACTATTTTTCCACAACACTTACTAAGTACCTTGCTCACAAGATTAACACCTAGACCTAAGCTCCTAAATATCCCTTGAGTCTAACACACTCGTTGACTGAAATAAAACAATTATATTTTATTAAGGATACTGGTGTTTTTCACTTTTACACTAATACTGGAGGGCCTCGTAAGGATCGCAGTATTTACACTTTTTCTTAAAAGGGTAAATACTGTAAATACTCTAAAAAGGCTAAGGGATCCTGACAATGGGAGAGGTTTATTTTTGGAACTTCAGGATCACACAGACACATGCGTAACTTTGTTCGCATATACAATTGGTATGCGTGGCTGCATATTCCTTTATGCGACGGCAGAGCAAAAGCAGAGAAACAGAGAAGGAATAAATTTACTATAAGGAACAACAAGAACATGTTCGTTTGCAGAGACTTTAGAAGTATAGAAATATCCCACTGTTAAAACCAAGATAAACATGTATTATCACCAAGAAAACACTTGTGTACAAAATTTCATTATTTTTTTACTATTAGAAGATAATAAACTGATATTAAACTTGGGTAAAATACTGAGGGGTCGTAAACCAGAATCGCAATTGTGTCAATATACATACACAGTGTTGGTTATTGTGCTGAATAAGAACTAAATATAGAGTAAAGTGTACAAATATATAAGCGAAATCAAGAATGCACGGGAACTACACAGACTTTATTCTTTAACGAACGATGAAAGACGACTAACTACGATTAAAGCATCTTGCAATAAGAATAAGCATTACAAAAGGCAACACACAGTTTAATATAAGTAATACAGTGTAATTCCTCATAACCTAACACTCACCGCAGCAGTGTTTTTGTCCGGTTATGAGAGCTGTCCGGTTAAGGGGGGCCAATCTTACATATACAAACATATGTACATATTACATACAGTGGCTCACAGCTTATTTCGTACAGTGTATATATTTTTATGTAAATGGCTGTAACATCGAAACTAAAAAACTTATCGATAAGTTTTGAATGTAGATGTCTGTGTATGTGTTTAGTAAACCTAATAAGAAAACGGGGAACCCCAAAAATTTTTCTTTTTGTTATGCAAGAGAGAAAAACTATTGATCAGCTGATTTTCAGCTCACATCTTATTTCGTACACAAACTTCAATGTAGGTAAGTTTCATTCTGCCGCGCAGTTACAAAGTTTTTTTGAATTGTATGAGTTTTTGGACCTTTTTAACTATTATAACAATTTTTATTATTATTATTTTAAATAGTTAAAGTGCTGTAAATTAAACATTTAGCTTTATGGGTCATCGTACAACGATGGAACAGCGTAAACTGGTAATTAACCATTTTAGGAAAGGTCAGAGTGTGCAAAAAATTGCTGAAATGACAAATTTAAGTGCCTCAACTGTCCAATACATCATTCAACGCTTCGTTCGCGAAAATCGGTTGGAGAACAAGGGCAGAGAAGCACCTAATAAGATTTTCAACGCATCAGACGAGCGTTATATTGTACGAAAAATTAAGAAAAATCCAAAGTTATCCGCTCCGAAGTTGGCTGCAGAGGTTCAGCGTGAAATAGGAAAATCATCCAGTGCTGAAACTGTCCGACGTGTGCTGCGCAATCATGACTTGAACGGTCGAGTAGCCCGAAAGAAACCATTCATTTCGAAAATGAATATACAACGCCGACTTGACTTCGCCAAAGAGCATATTATTAATACTCCTGCGTTCTGGAATACCGTTATTTTCGCGGATGAGTCTAAGTTTAATATTTTTGGCTCGGACGGAATGTCATATGTTTGGCGTAAAGCTAATACCGAGCTAAACAAGGAGAACCTTAAGCCCACAGTGAAGCATGGTGGCGGTAGCGTGATGGTTTGGGCCTGTATGTCAGCAGCCGGAGTAGGTGAATTGGTTTTTATTGAGGGAACAATGGACAAAATGAAGTACCTCGAGATTCTGAAAAACAATTTACTTCAAAGTGCAGACAAACTGGGTTTGCGGGAAGAATTTCGGTACTACCAAGATAATGACCCAAAACATAAATCTGGGATTTGCAATCTTGGCTTATTTGGAACTGCCCACACTTGATGTCTCCACCACCACAGTCATCTGACATGAATGTGATTGAAAATCTTTGGTCTATTTTGGACAATAAAATAAGAACACACAAGATTTCTAATAAGCAAGACCTAAAGAAGGTACTAATGGAGGAATGGAAAAAAATCACACCAGACATCACTCAAAAATTGGTGGATTCAATGCCAAATAGACTCCAGGCTGTCATTAACGCTAAGGGATGTCATACTAAATATTAAAATCAACTTACTTTGTTTTTAGTTTGAACTTAAAGAGACTGTACGAAATAAGCTGTGACATGAATTTTCCTATTTTTTTCTTATTTTATTTTTTTATAGTGTCAAACACTAAAATTTTGAAAAAGTAAATTTTGGAAAATATAAAACAAACCTTCCTTTCAAAAATGGCATTTATATTTTGTTCAAATTTTTGCTATATTAGGAATTACGACTGCAGCAATTTTTAAACTGTCACTGTACGAAATAAGCTGGGAGCCACTGTATTATGGACATTTATAGATAACGTACATAAAAAAATGAATTGAAAAAATTGTGTAATCTTTGATTGCAACAAGTTTTAAGGCTTCGCTGTACGATGTTATGGGCTCATTTATTTCTTCTTATTTTTTCTGAATCACGTGAGTCCATCGCTTTGTTCTTCAAATTGAATTTCTACATCGTTGTCTTCACTTTAGATATTTTCATCTATTTAGAGAAAACCGTCGAAATGATTAGCCAAATTTAGCATAGATTGATAACGGAATGTCATCTTCGGGATCGAAATCGGGAAGACTCATAAAGTGCCGAAAATTTTAATTTAATTCTCTTGAGTGAGATTCTGCGTTATCTAGAAACAAGAGAATTGTTCGATTCTTGCCTCTCATTTTTCTATTGAGCTGCTGGAGCCATTCACCATGTACTTCTCGAGTCATCCATGCTTTTTTATTAGATTTCCAGTCCACTGGCAGTCCCGTGATAGGAACATGTTTGAATGCTCCAAGGCGGGCATTGAATAACCAAAAGAAGCACTTTCTCTCCAGCCATGTTTGCACAAAATGAAATAGTAAGTCTTTCCTTAGAGAATTTACCTCTTACGCATTTTTCGGATTTAAGAGTTTTGTCAGGTAATGCGTGAAAGCCCGCTTTCATCTGCATTGTAGATGTCTTGGCGACTGTATCTACTCAACAGAGAAGACAACTTTGCCCTAAACTGTTCAACACCCTCCTGGTTTATATTCGAAGCTTCACAAGAAAGCATAATTATTTCATGTGCGACACCTGTTTAACCATCTATCTGAAGCATTACACCACATTTGACTGTTATTTCAATTGCTTTTGCCTTTACAATAGGGCACCAAGCACCAAGACATTTTTTCAAATTTGGAAATAGAAAATAGTCCGAAGGAGCTGAATCTGGTGAATAAGGTGCATGCTGAAGCAATTCGAGCTTTAACTCATTGATTTTGGCCATCGCAATAGCGGATGTGTGAACTGGTGCATTGTCTTAATGAAACAATACTTTCTTTTTCGCCTTTTTTCTTTAATTTCATCACTTAAATGCTGCAACAAATTAGCATAATACTCGTCGTTGATTGTTGTTCATTTTTGAAGATAATCAATAAAGATTATCTCACGTGCATCCCATAAAACAAACGTCATAGCCTTGCCTGCAGATGGAACTGTCTTCGCCTTCTTTGGACACGATTCTCCCCTTTCAGTCCACTGTTTTGACTGCTCCTTTGTCTCAGGTATGAAGTGGTGGACCCATGTCCCATCCACGGTTACGAATCGACGCAAAAACTCGGCTTTATTACTGTAAAACACTCTATAAAGGCATCTTTATGACGTGGTTTTTGTTCTATTGTGAGCAAACGCGGCACCCATCTTGCACACAGTTTTTTCATCTCCAAATTTTCGGTCAATATACAAGGTATAGCACTTTTTGAAATGCCTGTAATAACACCTAGCGCACCACCCTCTGTCGGTGATCATCCAATACAATTTTGGGGATTTTCTTAACCGTTTCTGGAGTGGCCACCTCAATTGGTCGACCAAAACGGTGTTCATCTTGGCAGCTCGTACGAACTCGTTTAAACTCTGCCACCCAATATTTTATGGTCGTAAACGAAGGAGCAGACTCCCCCAGAGTAGAATCTAGTTCGGCTTTAATATTCGTTGACCTGAGACCTTTCAAATGAAAGTGTTTACAAATTCACTGAGGTCGTTAAATTTCGATGGCTCCAAAAAAAAAAAAAAAACAAAACAACGTGGCGCCTTGAAACTTAAAAATATGTTTTATAAGTTGCCACTTTTCACCAAAGTAATTTTTTTCAAACTACTGTCGCCATCTATATGTAAGGTCGAGTAGTTCTAGGACCGCCCTCGTACCATAGCTTTTGTTTTTCTTTCCGAAGTCTTCTTAGCTGTATACCATAATCTTTTGATCGAAATTGTGGTGGCTGATATAATACATTTTTAAATATTGCAGCGTCCTTATTGGCATTCATAGAAATATTCAACGTTTCAAGTTGATTAGCTATATATATATATATATATATTTAAAGTATTTTTAACAATCACAACCAATTTTTAAATCTCCGAGCAGAATACGATCTATTTTGTTTTGGGGTTTATTGAATGTAATATATATGGGACAGGTGGGTGCCGTAGCTCAGTGGTTAGTGTGTTCGCCTTCTGATACCCGGCTGATGCATAACAAATTTAATATCGAAAAGATTTTTCTTTCGAACGGTACCCACCTGTCGGCAAGCAATTGGCAATTCTTCCGACAGTAACAACTTGCCATGAAAAAGCTTCTAAAAAGAACTCTGTGACAAAGCTCAGAAAAAGCGAAGTCACAAGTGTTCTGCCGTTCGGAACCGGCTAAAATAAGTAGGTCCATTCTAATACTGTCCAAAATTTAAGACGCACAACAGTAATGGAAGAGAAGCTCGGCCAATGAGCCCTTTGGGGCTTTAAGTGCCACATATTTATTTATATTTTATAATATATATGGGGATGCTGATGCTGACATTGTAGTTATTTTATTTCGGTATTTGACGTGACACCTATCGTAATGATCTTCAAGACTATGACGGTTAATTATGACTTGTAATTCATGAAGATTATTTTGGCACCCATTCATATTCCATTGAAGAATACCCAGAACCATAAGATTGAAAATTAAACTTTGCTTTACAGAGATATATAAAACGTCGCATTTCGTCGTTTGGAAATAATACTATATCGTCTTGATGGGAGAGGTTATTATCGGAGTAGTTTGATTTTTATTTAAGGGAAGATGGAGGCTTTGCGACTTCTACTATAGGAATTTTATATGTTTTGGGTATATTGTTGTTTGTCGTAGTTAATTCTATTTGATTGTTGGTGTTGCTGTGAAAATTGAGAATTGTTTGGTTTATCGTTGGTGATATTTTTGTTAGCTTGCTGTTTTATGAATTCGATGTTTTTTTTTCGTTTTGTAGTTGCATCTTTAAGAGTTTCGGTTGCTATTTGATTGACCATGGTATTAAGATCATTTATAATTTTAGTTGCTTTGTTGTATTTGGATTAATTAAAAATTTTTGTTTTTTTTAATTTCATGCCTTTGCTGGGGCAGTCTTTATTGCGTGCAGTATGTCCATGTTGGCATTTAATGCAAGAAGTTGGGTCATGGATGGATTTTAGCGGCGAAGATCAACTTTAAAATTTAGGAAGCCAATTTTTAAATCTCTTGGTAATTCGTAAAGTTTAAACGTAGGAAAGTAGTATTTAGTTGTCTGTCTAATTTCTTTTTTATTTCTTGACATGCCACAACTGCTCGATCTTGGAGGCTATCAATCATCTTCAGAGGTCGAGCAAAAAACACACTTTTACTAGTGTTTAATATAGGATGAAGGATCGCACTTATAGGGCAAGTGTTAGCCAATGTTGTAGCCTTCAAAAATCGACTTGTTTGTGCAAAATTTTTTATAAGCACTAATAGGTCACCTCATCTCTTGTAAATGAAAAGCTTTTTGGTTTTTCACTGCTTATACCCTCCAGGCTTATAACCTAGACAGACGGCAGCGTTAATCCGGATTACCGGCGCACTTAATCCGAATAAAATTTTAACCTGACAGACGACAGTATTGCGGATAAACTAAACAGCTGATTGCTGTTTTATTAGGTTTGTTCACTTACATTACTATCACTATCATTTCTGTCATCTATCACTCTCGATATGAGAAAATCTACAAGAAGTACGTGAACTGAAAACTATCAGAAACTTGTAAATTTACATTCACAGTTCGTAATTGACAGCTGGATTTATTTGCTCGGAAACACTTTTCATGTTGAAAACTGTTGAAAATTGTTGTGTGGAGAAAAATTCACAATAGACAATTTTCAGCAGTGTTGCCATCGCAAATTGCCCTAATCCTCTTTTATTTTGAGAATTAACTCATAGAGTTTATGCGGATTAGCTGCAGTTAATGCCAGAGTTAATTCGAATTAACTCGGTAATCCGGAATTAGGTTGTCGTCTGTCTAGGCTATTTTCTTTGATGTAACTTTTTGGCATCACATATTTTAGACATTAATTTTTAGATGCTTGATTCATATGGCTGATATTTGGAAAATCGTTTTTGTTAAAAATGGTATAATTTGTATTTTTTCGATTCTTAGCTAATATCGTGCTAGGATATGGATCCCTTTCCCCCAGAATTGGAGGCCATTTTAGGTTAGTTCACTTATATGAAATCACAATTGATGTTAAAAGTTGAATTGGCCTGTTCGACACGTGTGTTATTACACAAATTCTGTCGAATAGGTTTGACGAATAAGGTATATTAAATTTATAAAATTTGCTTCTAGAAATGGTAAAATACCGTGAAAATTATTAAAAAAGCCATTGTGAAGATCCAAAAAAAATTCTGGATCTGACGATCCAAATTATAAACATAGTGGAAATTATATATATGTGAATGCAAAATATTTAAAGTAATTTAATAATAAAATATTTTTGAAAAGAAATTGAATTTGAATAAATTTTCAAATAGAATTTGAAAAACAGTAAGTGGAACGTAAAATGAATTTGGAATAAAAATTTAATTTGAATATAATTTCCAATCGAATTAAAACACAATTGGAGGAGAGAGCGCAGAATCAAAAATCAATGATTCGAAAGAAAATAAAAGAAAATATTTTTATATCAATAGAAAACTCTCGCAAGAAAAGACCAACACCAAAAAATCAAAACAACAATTATGTAAAACGCAGTCCCTTTTTACGTCTGGGTCACGTTAAGTACGTTTTCTAACGTTTTCTCGTCAGCTTACGTTGTGACTACAATACTTTTTGTTTCATTGCTAAATATTTGTTTATTATAAATTGTAAATAAGGGATTATTTTATTAATTCATACAATTTTCTATAACCACTGCACTACAAAATGGCTGTTGACATTTGAATACGAGTATATTGTTACGTTTTTATTTTGTTAGCGCGTAATTCTATTTGAATTAACCTTGTTCGATCACTGGATTCTGTTAATAATAACTGCAACACTTATTTTATACAACTATATATAGCAACAATTTATTTAATAAACTCTATTTACAATCAACTTTTTACAATAACACTTTAATGTAATTGCAACTTTTGCCTCTGAAACTTTATCGATGTTTGCGCAATCACGTTCGGGATTAGATTGATTTGTATTTTTAACACTGGCTCTA
Source organism: Megamerina dolium (assembly GCA_963854835.1). Classification (NCBI taxonomy): domain Eukaryota; kingdom Metazoa; phylum Arthropoda; class Insecta; order Diptera; family Megamerinidae; genus Megamerina; species Megamerina dolium. The sequence continues at coordinate 52,192,528 of OY978526.1, read as the reverse complement.
TTTATACCTGTTGGCAACACTGCAGAATCTTTTTTTATCGTAGTCGAGATTCATCTCTTTCTTTCTCGTTGGCGTGTTTTGGTTATCGTCTATTTCTTTTTGTTGACATTCGTTTCGATGGTGCCAATATTCATGTCATTCTCAATAGTGATGAGTAACCAATCATAGATAAAATATGTGGCACTTAAGACCCCAAAGGGCTCATTGACCGAGCTTCTCTTCCATTACTGTTGTGCGTCTTAAATTTGGACAGTATTAGAAGGGACCTACTTATTTTAGCCGGTTCCGAACGGCAGAACACTTGTGACATCACTTTTTCTGAGCTTTGTCACAGAGTTATTTTAGAAGCTTTTTCATGGCAAGTTGTTACTGTCGGAAGATTTGCCAATTGCTTGCCGACAGGAGGGTACCATTCGAAAGAAAATTCTTATCGATATTAAATTTGTTATGCATCAGCCGGGTATTGAACCACGACCTACAGATCAGAAGGCGAACACACTAACCACTGAGCTAAGGCACCCACCATAGATACTCGTTACAATATAAAGAAATCAGAAAAATAAAATGGATCGTAAGATTTGGATCACAATACTGCTATTAAACGGGTGGCGTAAAATACTGCGGGGTCGTAATTCAGATCCGCAATTATGACAATAAATTGTAACGAGTATCGGTGATATTCATTACTAACTGTGAATAGCACGAATAATGGTAGCATCGAAACAAATCTCAACAAAAAGGAATATGCAATAATCAGAAGAAGCCAACAAGAATTAATGACGACGATAAAATAAGATTCCAGGTTGTTGCCACAGAGTATAAATAAGCGAGTTTATTGACAAAAGAATCCGAAAGTGATGGAGGCGACATAACACTGTCAATTCAGAAAGTGATCGAGGCAACATCACACGATGACAAGTTAAAAGTAGCAGGTACGTTGAAAAGCGATTGCAAATAGAAGTATAGATTAAATAAATTGTTGTTGTATATAGTTAGTACGTACAAAATATATATTGCAGTTATTATTGACAGCATCCAGTCAACAATCAACAGGGTTGATTTGAGTAGAATTAAACTTTCACAAAGTCAAAAACCTAACAATTGGCGTCAGAAGTGGGATTCTGTTAAGATGGTGAAAATTGACCAACTGAAGGTGGACTAGCTTAAAAATATTTTTCTAAAAAAACCTAATTAAGAAGTTTAAAATTTTGATGAAAATTTGTGTGTATGCATCCGTCAATTTTTTACTGTAGGCTGTTAGCTCCGTTTGACATTCTCAGGCACAAGGGCAACAACAAAATATACGCAATTGTGGTTTTTATTTTAGTGTTACTACCTCTTCAATCTAATATCGGAGCGAAATATATAGTTTGAGTACATATAGTAATATTTCACGAGGAATAATTTTGTAGAAATTTTTAACCCATTAACGCTATCATGAAAGGGTAGTTTTGAACCTTTTAGGAAATTGGCATTAGGTGTTCTAAAAAAAGGTAAAATATGTATACAAAGAACGTAAAAGGTTACAAAAAAAAAATCAAATATGTCCCTTTGAAATATGCAATTTTATTTCGGAAAATTTATAATTATTATATTTTATTTTAATTTGACCAAATTAGAATAGAACGCGTAAAAAAGTTGCATATTCCAGCGGGACGTATTTGTAATATTCTGTGGACTTTTACGTTCTTTGACCAAAAATTTTGCTGAGAATACTCCTAGTGAAATTATCCGCCGAATAAATTTCTAGAACATTTTAACCGACCTCCTTAATGCCATATTAAAAAGGAGTCTAAACAACCCTTTCGTGGGAGATCTAATGGGTTAAAGAGGTCATTTCATGTTCGAATTGACCCCAGTCGTGGACAATATATAAGCATGAAAACCTTTACCAACTAACCCTCGCAATGCGTACATATTTAGGTGACACCTATTTACTATGGAATATAATCGAAATATGAATAAGAGAAAAAGAGATGAAAAGTCTCTAATTAAAGAGGTAAACAATAGGTCCGTAATAGAATAGGTAATAGTAGGTAATAGTTTTTACAAATTATTACAAATTTTACTATATGTTACTGGAAATGTGTTCGCGTACGCCAAAAACAAGTAAAAGAGGAGAAATTGAGAAAGCAAATTAATTCCTCTCTGTGATAATTCTTGCAAATTTTTACTGGTAATATTTCTACCAGTAAGTATTCAAAACAGCTTATCTTATCGGCAAGTGACAGACAGACAAATTTTCCGTTCGCGTACTCTTTCACTTGCTTCTAATTTTTAGAGAAGATTTTTCTTACGCTCTTGAATCTTGTTGATAGAGAAATTTTACTAATAAAGTGCGAACGGATCTAATAACTAGTTTTGACATTTCAGAAATATAATTTGGTATATGTATTTTTGGAATGAATTGCACGTGTGGCTGGAATTTTTTCAAGCGTCTTATTTGAGCGGAAAGGAAAAAGTTTAATAACAATAGATTCAGAAATGGGAAAACTCAACGTGACTGTGTTGCGTTATTTGACCAAGGAAGATTTTCGTGTCCTTACAGCGGTATGTTTATATACATTTTTTGTAAACAACATTTGAATACCTCTTATTTTATATTTGCTCTAGATTGAAATGGGCATGAAGAATCATGAACTGGTTCCTGGTCCTTTGGCAGCTTCCATTGCAAATTTGAAAGCAGGTGGTGTACATAAATTGCTGCGTGAGTTGTGCAAACATAAATTAGTCTCTTATGAGCGGGGGAAAAAATGTAATTGTGATTTTGCACATTCGTTAAATTATACATAATATATTCTTTATAATATTCCTTTAGATGATGGTTATCGTCTCACTAATACGGGCTATGATTATTTAGCTTTAAAATCGCTAACGTTGCGTGGTTCGGTTGTTTCGTTTGGTAATCAAATAGGCGTTGGTAAGGAATCCAATATTTATGTTGTAGCCGATGAGGAAGGAAAGGCAATTTGTTTAAAATTACATCGTTTGGGTCGTACGTGTTTTCGTAATATTAAATCAAAACGTGACTATCATGGTCAACGACATAAGGCATCTTGGCTGTACCTATCGCGGATATCAGCCACGAGGGAATTTGCATATATGTCTGCTTTGCATGCCCGTGACTTTCCTGTACCTAAACCTATTGACTTCAATCGTCATTGCGTTTTAATGGAATTGGTAAACGGTTGGCCTATGTAAGTAGTAATGATCAGGTTATACGTTTATTGTACATATATTCTTATAGGACACAAGTAAATGAGCTAGTGGATCCAGAGAAAGTCTATGATGATCTTATGAATTTGATTGTACGTTTAGGCAACTCTGGGGTTATACATGGTGATTTCAATGAATTCAACTTGATGCTCGCTGAAAATGGCAAACCAATTTTAATTGATTTTCCACAAATGATGTCTACTTCACATGAAAATGCAGAATTGTAAGTTTCCGTTTTGCGTATATTTATAATAAAACATGTATTGTAATAATGTAATGTAATACTTAGTTTCTTTGAACGTGATGTGAATTGCGTACGCGAAATGTTTCGTCGAAAATTTGGCTACGAAAGTGAGGATTATCCGAAATTTTCTGATCTAAAACGTGATGATGATTTAGATACTGAAGTACACTGCACCGGTTATGGCTTTACTAAAGAAATGGAAAATGATTTGCTGCAGGTATATAATTATAATAGTTTCATAGAAATTCGGTGATGTGTAATCTAATATCCATTAGGAGTATGGTATGATTGATGAAGACGATGGCGATGAGATTGAAAATGAAGTTGAAGAAAAAAAAGATGTAAAAACGCAAAGAGAGTCGGCTAATAATAACGAGCTTATGGAATGTCGTGAACAATTAGAAAATGAAATGATATTCAGTGAACTGAAAACTCCCAAAAAAACTGACGATTCAATTAGACGATATATAGAATCTTGTACAAAATACTTGAGTAACATAACTATTGGTCCAGAAGTATTATCGAATAAGCCACTTGCACATAAACTACAGGAAAACATATCTTCAAATGAAATCAAAGCGCCATATTCAAATATGACTGAAAATGATTCTAAATCGAATGAAGAAGTTGTGAAGGCAGATTCCTCTAATTCCGATGACGATTACCATGACGCTGTATCAATTAGTTCAAATGATTTGGAGACAGACGATCTAGCAGAATTGGCAGATGATGATCGCAATTCGCGCATGTATCGTTTGGGAATGGTTCGTAAAATTTTGGATGATACACGAAGCCAACGTTCATATTCGACTATGGCAAGTACAATAGCACCTTCCGTCATTACGGATCGTATAAAACATGCCAACGATTTGAGAGAGAAACGTGATATCCGCAAACGTTGTGTAGCTAAAGGTGAGGCAAGTGCTGTACATCGTCATCGCAAAGAAAATAAGGATGTGGTAAAAGAGTATGTCGGTTGGGAATTCTAATTTCCTTTAAAAGATGAACTCACAAAAAAGTGTGCGATTTATGACCGTTAAAGATATCTTATTACTAACAACAATAAATGTATATTTTAGAATACAACAAGATGGAAGGATTATTTATGTGTACGTAACTTCCATTTAAAGTGAGTATACAATTTGCACTAATCTCACATCTGATAATTCGCCGCGATAGAATATAGGAATATTACTTCACATCGGCCTCAAAAATGTAATGTGTCACTACTTTTCTCTACATTATTAGTCTACATGAAGTATTTGGCTGTACCAACGGAAGACTTGTAAGTTAAAAATAAAATAAAATTCCGCGACTTTTACTGAGAAATAATTTTCCCGTACCATATTATTGTAATATATGTATGTAGCAAGGGTTAACATTTTTTTTTTTTTTTTTGTTAGCTTATTTTTTTTTTATTGAATCTTTCTTAAATACAAGAAACTAACAATAAGTATTAAAATCTTACAAACTAAATAAAACTATGTGATATCCCCTACGTTCCATCACAATTTGGTGAGTCGCGAGATGTAGCAATTTTACAGCATATTCAGTGTGTCTTTTCTTTTTAATCGACGATGCCCCTTGCTCAGCAACAATTGCCTAGCAAGGGGATTCGGATGGTTGTGTAATTTTTGAATGTAGCTTCTGCAGGACATTGCAACTTCCTCAGAAATTGTGGATACATTTAAATCTCGATGGATGTTAACGTTCCTCATATACCAAGGCGCGTTTACAATAATTCGCAGACACTTGGATTGTATTCGCTGCAATTTTTCGATATTAGAGGGAGATGCGGTGCCCCAAAACTGAATACCATAAGTCCAGATTGGTTTCAGGATTGCTTTATATAATAGCACTTTGTATTCAAGATTCAACTTTGATCTTTTGTGTAACAGCCACCATAACTGATTCATTTTAAGCTTGATCTGAGTTTTCTTTGCCTCTATGTGATTTTTCCATGTCAGCCTTCTGTCGAGGTGAATACCCAAGTACTTTGTTGAGGAACATTGTGGAACTGATTGGCCATTAATTTTAAGTGGGGGACATGTATCTAGCCTTAGCGTGAAGGTTACATGTACGCTCTTTGATTCATTGACTTATATACGCCATTTTGCTAGCCAGATTTCGAGAGAATCGACATGAGTCTGCAGGAGTTTAGTAGCTTCTATTGGGTTAGAGCGAGAGCACAATATTGCCGTATCATCAGCAAAGGTCGATATGAATGTATAGTTATTGTTGGGCATATCTGAAGTGTATAAGAGATACAGTAAGGGACCCAAAACGCTTCCTTGAGGAACGCCAGCAATGAGGAGACATTTGCAGGCAGTAATAGTTTGAGTTTGTAAATAAGGCCATCGTGCCATACTTTATCGAAAGCTTGAGTGATATCAAGAAAGACAGCTGAGCAATACTTTTTTTCTTCAAAAGTGTTCCTTATCAGAGTTACAATGCGGTGGACTTGTTCTATTGTGCCGTGCTGTTTTCTAAATCCAAACTGATGTTGAGGAATCAGTTGGTTGAGATTAATAAATGGAGTTATATTCATGACAAGTAGCTTTTCGAATACTTTAGAAAGTAGAGGCAGGAGGCTGATAGGTCTGTACGATGCAACTTTTGTAGGGTCTTTTCCTGGTTTTGCTATCATAATAATTTTTGAAGTTTTCCAGCATTTGGGATAGTGTTTAATACGAAGGATAGCATTGAAAATGTGCATCAAATGAATTACTGAAGCCGGAGGTAGCTCTTTTATCATTTTACCGGTAATTTTATCTGGACCAGGTGATTTTTTTGGGTTTAAATCTTTATAAATTGCTTTGAATATGTCCTTTTTTTTAATTTTGAGCGTTATTGAGCAAGGTTGAGAAGTTAATATTGGTAATGAGGACTGTGAAGAGGGTGGATTGGGTGTAAACACACTTTTTAGGTGGTTTGCAAAAGCCAAACCCTTCTCACAGTTGCTTCTAGCCCAATTACCGTCACTCAAACGGATGGGGGAATCAGTGAGAATTGGCCGATTTGATTTTTTTGCTGATTTCCACAAAGAGTAGTCTGACGCTTCACCAGGTGTTAATTTCGCTATGTGCTCTTCTAACTCTTTGTTGTTTTTATTTTTTAAGGCTTGCTTTAACTTTCGAGTGCAGTGCTGTAGCTGTGTTTTCAGATTCGGTGATCTGAATTCTTGCCATTGTCTTCGGAGTCTTCTTTTTTGTCTTACTAGCAATTCAATATCGGCTGGTGTGTATGGGCTATAGTTGGATTGCTTGCATACCTTTGTGCAGGTGGCTGAGCTGAGAGCTAATGAGAGCAGCTGGTTGAATTTTTCGAGTGCTGAGTCAACATCGTGTCCATTTCTTAATACAGTACTCAGAGGAAGATGGGAATTTAACCAGTCTACTTTCTTTCTAACGCAATTGCTTTGGGGGCTTGGTGATTTTATAGATATTACCGTGGGTGAGTGGTCAGATGATAGATCATAATTACACTCTGTGGAGATATTTTCCATCTGCAAACCTTTGGCGACTCCAAAGTCTATGAGATCGGGTATTTTCCTCTTGTCCGTCGGCCAATATGTCGGTTGACCATTTGAAATAACATCGTAGCCGTGGTTAGTGATGATTGAACATAGTCTTTTGCCTTTTGGAGTTATTAATCGGGAGCCCCAGTGAGTGTGTTTGGCGTTGAAATCGCCAGCAACCAAGAATTTGCTACCAAGAGTTGAGAAAAATTCTTTATATTGCTGTTCGGTAATACTGTATCTTGGGGGACAGTATATCGCTGATATTACTAGCTTAGAGATGTATTCTTCCAGACATATAGATGTTGCTTGCAAGTAGACGCTACTAAAATCTTCAAGAACATGATGTTTTATTCTGCTTTTTATCAATATGGCAGTTCCTCCGCGTGCCTTACCATGCGGATGATTTGTGGTGTACAGTTTGTAATATGGTATTTGGTAGCAATTTTTGTCAGTGAAATGGGTCTCAGATATCATCATTATGTCGATTTGGCTGGATTCAAGGAATTGAATTAGCTCCAAACGGTGCTGGCTTAAGCCGTTGGCGTTCCAGTGGCATATCTTGAGACAACTCATGGTCTGGATAGCAATGTTTGGAGTAACATCGATTGATTTTTCATCATTTCTTGCATCATTGTTTGCATTGAGTTCATGAATTGGTTCATATTCTGAATCAATGTTTGAAGCAAATGTTCAAGGGTACAAGGGTTAACATTACCTAACAATTTAAAAAAATGCTGACACTCAGATTTGACCGTGTGGGTGTGCCAGTTCAACGGTCAAACACATTTTCAATAGCGTCCGTATGGTCTGGAGCGAATCTGTTCTTTTCACACACACACATACACATCGTGCTCCTTGTATGTCATTAAATAATTTTTTCGCTTAGCAAGCAGACCTTACCGGCCTCTCTGCTTGCATTACTTCTCCTTTCTGCCGAAGTGGAATGGAATCCGGGCCCTACATGGGTATGCTCAGTCTGCGGTGCCGCCATCCACCGGAATGCGGTTTCGGTAAGATGTAACAGCTGTTGGTGTCGGTTGGTGTTATCAGAGGTCTTTTTCTGGCCTACGGAGCCGTAGAGATTGGAATATTGGTTTCAAAGCCCGCTGTTGCAGGTTGCCCACTTCACTAACATCGGCTACAGTACCCATATGGACGCAGCCCCGCAACAACAACAAAGGTCACAACTTCCATCACCTACGACTAATGTCATTTGGCTGTGCTCTGTCTGCCGCCGTCGCATTCATCCGAATGCTATCTTAGTGAAATGCAACAATTGGTGCAACTGGTGTCATCAAAGAACTTGCTCTGGTCTACACAATTATAGAGAGTGGAATATAACTTTCATAACCGACTGTTGCAGATTGATGGCTTCGTCAGTAGAGTCCCTATCAGCCTTACGAATACAGCGGCCTCGACCTGCGCAAACATCGCTTGGGCATATATGGATGTGTTCCGCCTGCCGCAGGCGTATTCACCGGAACGCTGTTTCTGTCAGGTGCAAAGGCCTAGGTAGTCACCGCTACTTAGTACTTATAGCACCACCTATATTCCGATTGCCCTGCTGCCAGTCACACCGAGTGTACTTCCGACCTGCCACATTACCGTTGCCCGCTCCGACTCCGCCTGCGTTGCGCCAACGCTCGTCGCTGGGCTGTTTGACTTTTCAAATGTGGTCACAAATTTATACCTACACTCTGTCGGTCCATCCTGCCAACCAAATTTAACGAGCTGCAGCGCTGGCGTAATACATTCTTGACGGTAACAATAGAATAATTCTTGGTGATTTTAATGCCCACCATGAGAGCTGGTTCTCCGCATTGGGTAACGATCATCGCGGCATCTACCCTGCCGACTTTATAGATAGCTCTCACTTCAGTACAATAAATGATGATTACCCGACAAGAATTAGCTCTAACTGTTCCAGCTCGCCAGACCTTACGATAGTGCGTTCCCCCGTTCAATGAATACTGCCGATCCTAGAATTAACACCCTGAACTTTAATATCACTAAGCTTGTAAACGGTGGGTGCCGTAGCTCAGTGGCTAGTGTGTTCGCCTTCTGATCTGTAGGTCGTGGTTCAATCCCCGGTTCATGCATAACAAATTTAATATCGATAAGATTTTTCTTTCGAACGGTACCCACCTGTCGGCAAGCAATTGGCAATTCTTCCGACAGTAATAACTTGCCATGAAAAAGCTTCTTAAAGAACTCTGTGACAAAGCTCAGAAAAAGTGATGTCACAAGTGTTCTGCCGTTCGGAACCGGCTAAAATAAGTAGGTCCCTTCTAATATTGTCCAAAATTTAAGACGCACAACAGTAATGGAAGAGAAGAGAAGCTCGGCCAATGAGCCCTTTGGGGCTTTATGTGCCACATATTTATTTATTTAAGCTTGTAAACGAATACCGTAAATCTAAGTGAATGAATCATCTGGATGATTGCGCAGGTGGCTCCAGGAAACTATGGGCTACCATCCGAGGGTTGGCTAATAAGAACATAGGAAACACCCAAGTTGCAATATATTTCGGAGGGCCTCCGGTAGATAGCGCAGGAAAGTGTGCATAATCTTTCTGCAGACATTTTTTTGAGCATCCAAATCGTCCCGATGCAACTACTCGCCCAATTATGAGGTCACCAGCACGGTTTTCGTGGGATGCATAGCACAACAACAGGGTTAACAGAGATAGCGGCCCACATTAACAATGGGCTAAATCAGTAACGTCCTTGCGAACGAACTATTCTCGTGGCGCTTGACCTGTCAAAAGCATTTGACATGGTTAGCGACTTAGTTTTACTTAAGGATTTACTGGAGTCATCGCTGTCAAATGCAACCAAACGCTGGATTGCTAATTATTTTATGAGCTGGCAGTCTTTTGTTGAGTTCCGAAAGCGACGCTCAAGGTATAGGGAGGTGAAGTAAGATGTGTCTCAGGATAGTGTACTTTCACCCGTCCTTTTTAATTTGTACATTTCCAAATTGCCGCAGCCGCCATTAGGGGTGATATTGGGGTCTTATGCGAATGAATTATGATGCATGTTATATTGCTGATTTGTCTCGTTTTTTCCGATCGAGAAATCTTATACTTTCACCTGAAAAGTCAATTGCGACGCTCTTTACAACCTGAACCAGTGAAGTGAGAATAACAATCAATATTATCGTGGACGGAAATGTCATACTGTCAATAATCCCAAAATACACGACAGCCTTATGACATTTACTGCGCACACTAATGCTGCAACTAGCCACCGACGTAAAAACGTAGAACGTGTCAGCTGACACGACCTATCTTATGGGAATGCCGTGTTAACGAAAACTCACCAACGTATGACGGTGACGTAGACGTTGCTCGTAGCGGAGAGAATCAACAGCAATTTGATTTTTTACGTAAAAACGTGTCAGCTGATCGATCTATATGTTTACAGGGTTACCAGCTTAGACTTTTATAAATGAATAAAAACTTAACTAAAGAAGTTTAGTTTTTTTTTTTAATTAATCAAAACTATTATCGTGTTTAGTTATTTATTAAAGTATACTTCACGTATATTAATTTTTTTTTAGTTTATAACATATATATTATGAAATTTGATCATGAAAATTGTAAGTGTGATTAAAAGCATGCACGCACAGTGTTACATGGCAACATTGTTATGTATGTATATAAGAAAGAACAGTCGATTTCTCCGTCGCTGCTACGGGCATAACTTTTGACAAATTTTTGCTCTTACGTACGAACGGTACGTACGTACGCTACGTCGGTGGCTAGTTGCAGCATAAATATATCGCATAAAAGCGCAAAAATGTGCTGAAGGCTCTGGCAGGTACGGATTTAGGTAAGGATAAGGAGACGCTTCTTGCCACGTATAAAGCGGCTGGAAGATCAGTGTTGAACTACGCCTTCCCAGTGTAGACGGCGGTAATCGGTAATACTCAGTGGCGAACGCTCCAGGCAAGACTGAAATCCGCGCTGAAATAAGATGACACATTAGATCATCTCCATCAAGAGGCTCATATGCTCAAAGTCAAGGAACACAATGAACTCTTAACAAAGCTATTCCTGCTATCGTGCCATCGGGCAAGTCATCCTAATCACGGTCTAGCGACAAACGTGGTGCCTCCGCGTAACATCAGGAAAGCGATGAGATCATAGGATGAGCATATCAATCAACACATCACGGGCCTTGACAGAGCATCTCGTATGTGGCACTAAACACTGTAGCTGTTGCGTCTGCTATCGAAAAACACGCCAATAATATTATCCTCAACGGCCGCCCCCCGCCCATTTTCGCCGCCAAACTGAGCCTCCCTAAGTGTTCCAGAACGGCGCTTTCTCAGCTGGGATCAGGGTGGAGCAAAAGGCTTAATTGTTATATGTACATACGCAACGACGATATCCCAGGTATGCGTCCACATTCTCTTGTTCCTTCTTCCTTGTAGACGCACTCGGTCGAGGAGCGCCTTTTTGAACTTGACGTTAACAATAACAACGATACTAATTAAGTCACACTTTACATAGTGTGCATGTGGAATCCGTATGCTGTTACAACAACAACGAACGATTAATCACCGCTGCACGTACGAGAAGAATGTATTTTTAACCGATCGCGATCATTCATTTCACTATTACACTAAAAATTGGTTTTTAATATTATTCCCATTAAAAAAGAAAATTTTACATAGTAATAGTCTATATTATACTCGTATTAAAAAATTAATTCACTTCAAGTATTTCATACCAAACATCAAATTTAGAAAATGAAGATAAAATTAAATACGTTAGTAATCGATTAAAAATAATATCTATCTCACTTCAGCTGATTTCCGATTGTATTTTATAGTGGTAAATAGTTAAGCAAAATAACGTTCACCAATACAAAGAAACGAACGTTCGTTTTTGAAAGATTGCATGGAATGATTTTTAGTGCTAGTGCTGGAGTTGCGAATTATCGGTTAAGAACGTTCATTGGTTTAATGCAATGCTGGACACATGAATTCTAAAACAGTGGATTTATAAAAACTGTGCACTGTGAAATGGTAAGCAAGCATCGCAGCATATTGTCATTTACTTTTGTGTTCACTCTTGCTTTCAAACATGCGCAACAGTCCTGCTTCGTCACGATGTTATGCTTTGCAATTGAAAAGCGAAAGTATAATATCGTGATTACACATCATTATCGTTGGTGTCAAAACACGAAGTTAAACTGCACATTGTGCAACTCTTGGTCGGTCAGGGTTTGATATGTGTATACATGAAGTTTGTTCGCATACATTACCATCACTTTCTTCACTTTCTATCATTCTCTGTCACGTACATAAATCGTGTACGCGAACGCTTTCTTGTCGACAATTGTTAACAATTGTTGAAAGTTGTCGGTACGCAAACAAACATTTATATTTTTTTTAGAATAAAAATATTTATAAATTTTATAGTTTAAAAATATACATTTCATATAAAGGAAGTTTTAAATAGTGATTGCATTAATCTACTACATCCAACAATCCTCTGCGATCGAATACGGGCAACAATACCTTCATATAGTTTTGAACAACTTTATTCTTGTACAGCTGTTTACGAAAGCTGCGTGATCGTTCGTCATTCAGAAAGAAACATTCAACATCGGCATTTTCTGTATTATCATTAATCATCATTGGCTGGTTTACAAGTGCCGAAGTTACAGCTATTTTAAAAACAGAAATGTTAATTTAATACAGTATATATTATAAAATTATATACAATCTATATTACCAAAAAATCGACCTTCCTCCATTTGTATGCAAAACTGGTGCAGCGTTGGTATGTGGCCATTGTATTTCAATTCTTTTAGTGTATGCACTAGCACATTGTGATAATAATGAAATAACTCATCTTGATGATGTAAACGAAAATCATTCTGTAATGAGGTATTGAATAGATAATGCAAATCAACTGCTGGTGAAGCCCAGCTACAAAATTGAAAGTCTATCAATATAATATCTTTGATGGTTTTTGGCTTTATATCAACAACTTTATTATTGTTGTTATTGGAATCATTATAACGTATCATTATGTTATTAATCCAAAAGTCACCATGATTGAGTGTGATGAAATGTCCGTCATGTCGATCGTAAACGCGCGTTCCATACTCAACAAATTTTGATTTTAATTTTAATAGTTTATCCTGATAGTATTTACCAAGTTCATCACAATCACCAGCAAATTCCGCGCATATCTCAAGCATATATTCGAAAAATACACCAAAACCACGAGTGTGTCGATTAAAAATGCCATGATTAAATTTCTCCAATGAGCCTGTTTCACGTTCATTGAGTACAGCAGCAGCTGCATGCATTTTTGCCAATTTCTTTAATGCCAATTTAATGAAGTCTTCATCCATGCCAATTAAACGATCACCAACACCAAAACTCGAAACTGACAAATCTTCAAATATGATTGCAGTGTGTTCATAGTCTACGTGTACAGTGTTGGCAAATAGTTTATCATCATTGTCCACCTGCTGCAGTAGTTCGGTCAATTTTGGTAGAACTTTTTCATACATCTGCATTTCAGTGCGATAACAATCATATGGTTCAAATACGCTTACTAGGTAGGGATTACTCTCATGAGAGCTTTTAACAATATACGATTCACGATGTATATTTTTACAATTACTAAAACTATATTCAATTTTAATTCGTGTCATAATGCTAGCATAATTATCACCCTTTGCCGTTGCTGGCTCTGTATTTAATTTAATAATCTCTAATGTATCATCTTGTTTATATTTTCTCATCACTAATTCCATATAAGTTTTGGTCAGCCATTCTGGAGCGTCACTATTCGTTGCAATATCCTTCATTTTGTTTTTATTTCTTTTTCTTTGTCTCACTTTATTTGATTTTAAAGAGCTAGTACTCAATTCTTATAAGTTAACTAGGTATATGATTACTCTTCCCTAGCACTCACACAATTTATATGTACATGTCCATAGTCAAATAATATTATCATGTAATAAAGAAAACTTACAATAAATTATCAACTTGCGCGAGTTATTTAATTCGTTATGTCTTTATTATATCATTTGAATTTATTGCATTAACATTTTGTTGTTGCCTTTTATTATTATTCTTGGATATAATATATATGTGTGCATTTATATTTATAAGAGCATATTGTGAGCTATTATAGATATATGTATTTAGATATATTGTATCCATATAATATATATATATATATATATATATATATATATATATATATATATATATATATATATATATATATATATCATTTTATTGTTGATTTTTTATTATTATTCACGAATATAATACATGTACCTGTATATCCATATAAGTACACTTCTGAGTTATCGTACAACCAATATTTGCGAAGTAGATAGCCATCTAAACCATAAGTAAACTAACATTATATTAGTGGTATTCATGCAATCGTATAAACCGTATAATTATAGTATGATCGTACCAAAGAAAATAAAAATTTCGAAAATTAGCAGAAAAATTAAATTAATTTTATTAATATAAATTAAGTATATTTATCTATGATTTAACGTATTATTGAACAAAAGTGTATAGAACTGAGTTACATTTCAATCCGTATAATTTTATCTACGGACACGATGATATCATATCGTAAACTTTTACGAGGCGCGTCAAATCTTTTGCATACAAATATATGACAGCTGCTTTACGAACGTATAATTTTATAAGGTTTGCGCGGTTTACGTGGCTTTTATACGATTGCATGAGTCTCACCATTACTTATTTTTTATTAATGTAAAATGTAATATACGAGGGGACCTGCAAAAGTTCGGTAAGCTGCATAAATAAAAACACCTGGACCCACGGCTGAACAATTTGGCATGGAAAAGCTTCTAAAAGAACTCTGTGACAAAGCTCAGGAAAAGTGATGACGCAAGCGTTCTGCCGTTCGGAACCGTCTAAAATAAGTAGGTCCCTTCTAATACTGTCCAAAATTTAACACGCACAACAGTAATGAAAAAGAATCTTGGCCTAAGAGCCCTTCGGGGCTTATAAGTCCCACATATTCATTTATTTTTATTTTTTATCTTTTTTACATAATCACCATTAATTTCAATACATTTGTTTAGCCTGTAGATCAACTGATTAAAGCAATCCTCAAAATCACGTTTTTGTAGCTTGTTATGTTCTACGTTAACCACATTGAGACTTTTCCCTCAAATTTATCTTAATGTATGAAAATAACCAGAAATCACAAGGCACTAGATCCGGGGAATATGGTTACGGGCGAATTTCAACAGTGTGAAATGGCGCATTATCATGGAGTAAAAAGTAGCGGCGCAGTTTCTCTTTGTTTCTGTTACCCAACATATTTTCGAACACTTTTGGTAAGCAGTCTCCAGTATACCATTTCGCAGTTACTGTCTGGCAAGCATTTAGGGGAATAACAGCTATTATTCTTGCTCTAGTGAAGTGAACCACAATCATCACTTTCATTGATGACTTTTGTTGTCTTGTTTTAACAGGTGGATTTGCTCCTTTTGAGCTCCATACCATTGACTGCTGTTTAGTTTGCGGGTTGTACTTGTAAAACCAAGCTTCGTCGCCTGTTGTGATGATACTGAAGTTGCTAGATTTTCCGTTTTCGAATTTTCTTAGAAAACATTGAGCAAAACGAACTCGAGCTTCTTTCTGATTATCATGGGACCCATCGAGCAGATTTCTTCGTGTACTGTAAATCATTCCTCAATATTCGAGATACAGCCATAACATTAAGGTGCAATTTACTGGCTATCATTTCTTGTGTCATTCGTGGATCTTCATCAATTTTTTTCTTAACCAGAGCCACATTTATCTCGTCAGTCGAAGATTTTGGCTTTCCTTCGCGACGCTCGTCCACGATAAAATGTCTAGTCTGGAATCATTGATGCCACCTACAAATGGTCTTAGGAGAAGGTGCGTTTGTTCCATGCGGTGTTTGGAATTCACTAAAAATATCTATGGCCTTAAGTTGACGTCGAAATCCGTAAAGAATACATGTGGAATTTCTTCTGACGTTGGTGGCGAAATTTCCACCAACCTTTCATCAGTAATTTTACGTTTTCTCATCTCCATCCTAACCGACTTTTCTGAAAATTAGAATGAAATATCACTGGATGACTACAGAACGTGTACAAAATTTGAATTCTTCAAAATCACATAAATTCTCATTAATTTGCTGAACCTTTGTTAGTCTCTTCGTAGGTAAAATATTACAAATTACTAATGACTAGAGAGTAGTAGAGACGAAGGCCTACGAATATGTACTACATATCTACCGCAACGGGACTAAGTGTGCCCCTTCGGGCAGCCACGTTTACTTATTTACTACATATTGTTACGTGTTTCTTTTGTGAGCGTTTAATTCTCCTCGAATCAACGCTGTTCGATCACTGGATTCTGTCAATAATAATTGCAACACTTATTTTATACTAACTGTGTCCGACAACAATTTATTTAATGAACTCTATTTAATCAACTACTTATAATCACTTTTTAATTTAACTTGCTATCGTGTGATGTTACCTCAATTACTGACTTTGTTATGTTGCCTCTATCACTTTCGAAGTCGAATTGATTTCATTTGTCAATAACTGGCTCTACTTAAACTCTGTGGCAACACTCTGAAATCTTCGATTGTCAAATCCGAGTTTCTTCTTTTTCTTTCTCGTTTATCGTCTATTTCTTTTTGTTGACATTCATTTCGATGATACTTTTATTAGTGCCATTCACAATTAGTGATGAATAACCAACCATCGATACTCCTTATACTGCCCTTCTCTAAACCTTGTTCGTCCTGAACAAGTTTCTATACTTCCCCCGTTGAATACGATACATTTCTTCTTCTTATGTGGCCATAACAACCGATGATCGATTTAGGCCGAACATATAATGCGGCGCCAGTCTTCTCTGTTCTTATCTTGCTGGCGTCAATTGGATATTCCAAGCCCAACACTTGGTCCTTCCAAAGGAGGTTTGGTCTTCCTCTTCTTCTGCGTCCTCCAGCAGGTGCCAAATTGAATACCCTCTTCGCTGGAGCATCTCTTTTCATTCGCTCGACACGACCCAGCCAGCGCAGCCGCTGGATTTTAATTCGTTTGACTATGTCAATGTCAGCGTACAGCTCATACAGCTCATCGTTGTACCTTAATCGGTACTCGCCATCAACGCAAATAAGGACGAAGATCCTGCGTAGAACTTTTCTCTCGATAACTGTAAGCATCCTCTCATCCGTGGTGGAAATTGTCCAGGCTTCTGCGCTATATGTTAGGACAGGAATAATGAGAAACTTCTAGAGTGTGATTACCGATCTTTGAGAAAGGTCTCGACTCCTCAATTTCTTACTTAACCTAAGGTAACACCTGTTACCAAGTCATCCTATACATGATCTCCAGGCTGACGTTATTACAGTTTTTGATGCTCGTTCCAAGTTAGATGAAGTCCTTCACCACCTCGAAAGTGTAATTGTCAACAGTGACGTGTTGTCCAAGACGCCAGGACTCTTTGTTTGTAGACACTAGGTACTTCGTCTAGTACGATACACTACGTCATTAATTTTTGCTATCTCATATGGTCCTTCCTAATGAGTCTGTAGTTTAGGGGACAGACCTTTTTTTCGTTGTAAATTATGGAGCATTACAAGCTCTCCTTCACAGAACCCTTTTAAATTTGCTTTCAAGTCATACCTGGCCTTCATCTTGTCGCTTATCATCTGCGTCCGCTCTCTGATGAACTGATGTACTTCGCTTTTCGCTAGTGTTGACCTTCGGTTGACTTAGTTGGTGCTGCGACTCAAAATTTTAAATCAACTGGCGCTCTTAACTCGTTTCCAAAAATTGCCATTGCTGGTGTAGTAGCCGTCGTATCATGTTGTGCGCATCGATATGCCATGAGGTATATGTACATCCCAGTCTTTTTGGTATTTATCTACAACTTTTGTCAAATATTGCTCCAAGGTACGGTTAAATTGTTCTACCATGTCATCAGATTGTGGATGCAAAGGTGTTGTACGAGTTTTGTATATACACAGTATACTACGCATCTCTTGAATACAACTGATTCAAAATTTCGACCTTGGTCTGAAAGTAACTCCATCGGTACACCAAACCGAGTAATACATTGGTGGCAAATACATCCGCAACCGTACTAGCTTCTTGATTTGGAAATGCCCCATTCCATTCATCATCCATTCCCCATTCAGGTCATTTACTGAAGTAATCTAGGAAGCATGGTTGTTCCCTGCGTTGCTTTTTGGAAATGGTCCAGCTACGTCCATAGAATTTCGCTCAAATGGAGCACACACGGTATATTGGTGCATCTTACCTCAACTTTTCTTAGTGGGACCATTGGCTATTGCACATTGTTTATACTTCGGAATGCAATCAGCGACATAGTCTTGACATCCAACCCAATAAAATCGGTTCTTTATTTTCTCGACGGTTTTGGTGATGCCCAAATGCCCTCCACTGTGATACTCAGCTATCACTTCGTTTATTCGTGCCTTGGGTACCACTAGAAGATCATTAGTGATTTTTCCATCTCGACATAGACATTCATCTCTCAAGTGCAGGCGTTGTCCCTGCGCCCAGTATGCCTTTGCTATTGGATTCTAAATAGTCATTTCTTGTCAATCTGGATGTACGTCCTGCACCTTGTATTCCATAATCTTTACAAGAGCTGGGTCGTCCCACTGATCTTCTTGCACTCGTTCAGTGATAGATGACTCCTCCGGCAATATATTCGTAAGCCGTATGTCGACAATGTGCTCCTTGCTTTCCACTCGAGAACAATTTTTACATACCATTTTGCAAAGACGACGAAATAACACATTCCAGTATTGCGACCAACTCACTTCGAGTGACACAGTAGTTTCTTTCTGGCTTTAACAGGATATCTATGATCTATGATCTAGGAGAGCACACCACCTATTTCATAGCCACTCGCATCTGTGTGCAACACAAACTTTTGACCAGGTACTGGATACGCTAATACTGGTGCTGAACAGAGTCTTTCTTTCAGCTGTTCCAGTGCTTTCTATTAATCCTCACCCCACACAAATGGTTTGTTCTTTCTTGCTAGCTCATGTAGACTGCTGGTTATGTTTGCAAATCCAGGTACAAATCGTCTATAGTAGGTACACAAGCCTAGAAAGCTTCTCAACTCGTGAAGATTTACAATATGTCATTTTTGTACTGCTACTACTTTCTCCTCGTCGGAATGTACCCCTTCTGTTGTTACTTTATGACAAATATATTTAACTTGCTCTAGACCATCGCCAATACTGAAAGCTGTTTTCTGTTTGTGTGTCATCGTTTCTGAGCAATGGATAGCTGCCTTTTTCGTTATATCATTTTGCTTTCTGTAATCCACACAGAATCGTGTGCTTCCATCCTTCTTTTTTACCAGCACAACTGGTGAACTCCATGGACACGCTGATAGTTCTGTTTCTGCATATCGGTAATCAGCTAATGGCTTCATCTCCTTTGGCCAATGGAACTCGTCGTGGTGCTAGACAGATTGGTCAAGAATCACCGGTGTCAATGTGATGTTTCACGATGGTTGTTCGTCCGCCAGTTTTTCCATTTAATGATAATGATTTGAATATTGAACTGTATTTCTCCAATAGTTGTAAAGCCTTTTCTTTTTGCTTTTTCGCAAGCACACCCACCCATTCTTCCATCTGTGGTTTTAATTCCGCTGTAACAGTTCCTGATCTTCCACTTTTCATCGACGAAACATTTTCGTAGTCTACTACGCCAGTAATTTTCTGGCAATCACTATTCTTTTCTTCACAACTGTAAATGTATTAGTTGGATTTAATATTCACACCTGTACCATTCCATTTTCTTTAGGTTCCACTAACGTCCTACCAAGTATGATGTTTTTATTCGTTATTTCTTTATCCGTTTCCACTACCTACAATTTGTCTCTCCCATCATCTGAATTCATCTGTGCCCAAATTGCTGCTTCTGATTTTGCTGGAACCTCTTGGTGTTGACATGCCAGTATCCGTTTGATGTTTCCATTACGCTTGTAACCGATGTTCAATGGTAACTCAACATTTGCATAGCGTAGTATCCGTTGATTTAAATCTAACGTAAGTCCATTATTAATCATAAAGTCAACACCAATTATTACGTCATCTATGATGTCGGCCACAACGAATTCATGTTCCCAAGTGCAATTTCCAATAGACACTCGTTCTTTTATGTTACCCAGAATCTGTGTATCATCACCCGTTGCCGTTGCAATTTTATTCCTAGTAAAGGCTCAATCCTCTTCACCAAATCGCTCTTGATTATAGAATGTGATTCACCAGTATCCAGAGTTAACATGAACTCCATATTGTCCAGTTTTCCATCAATAGTTATGCTGCTTGGCACACGCTGTTGTTGTGAGATGTGAGTCAATTCACGCCCCGCTGAACCGACTCGATTTAATTTAACGATAGATATGTGTTAGTGGAGCGATCGTTGTCCACCTTATGCTCTTATTAATAAATTTATGCATTTGCGGGAATGGAGCATACCTATTAGTACTGCATACGCATGTAAAATAAAAATAACTATGTGGCACTTAAAACCCCAAAGGGCTCATTGACCGAGCTTCTCTTCCATTACTATTGTGCGTCTTAAATTTGGACAGTATTAGAAGGGACCTACTTATTTTAGCCGGTTCCGAACGGCAGTACACTTGTGACTTCACTTTTTCTGAGCTTTGTCACAGAGTTCTTTTTAGAAGCTTTTTCATGATAAGTTGTTACTGTCGGAAGAATTGCTAATTGCTTGCTATCGACTTATCGATATTAAATTTGTTATGCATCAGCCGGGGATTGAACCACGACCTACAGGTCAGAAGGCGAACACACTAACCACTGAGCTACGCATGTACCTGGTGAATCATGTTTGATAATAGTAAAAATTCTTCATAAAATATATCATATGTAAAATTTATTCATAAAAATATTTACTAATTAACATAAAAATGTTTACGTTGATCTTATTTCAATTTAATTCGCTATGTTAACTTGCAGCATTTGCTCTACTGGTCATGGCATTGCTCTCTTCGACATCTTTGTATACTGCGACTATATTAAGTGATCCTGATATTGTAATCAGCGAAAAGCTCAAAAGCCAAAGTAGGACTTCTCTACTATTAAAAGTTCTCTGGATATAGTGAATTTCAATATTAGTGAAAAGAGTAATTGCGATTTTTAAACCAAGATAATTTTTAAAGCTATCGCGATTTTTATCCACATTGAAATATACACCTAGTAGAAAAATCACCACTCACCACTATTAGCAAAATATCACCATTCGCTACTTCTGCTCATTAACAGCGAAATATCATATTAGAACAAAAATCCCCAAGCAATGTTACTGTTGACTAGAAGTAGAAATCATTAAAGCGATTTGTGATTTTGTGTGAATCACGGTGATTAAATCAACGATAGTGAATAATCACTCATCACTAATATATAGTGACAGTATATAGCTAACTATAAAATAAAAATAATCATATTGTTTTAGTAATCTTTAATGTCTTTAATTCTTGTCCATAAAATTTGTATGCCACTCAAATATAGAAATTATGATTTAATCACATTGATCTATATCCAATAAGCCTCTTCGATCAAATATGGGCAGCTGTTGTTTAAGAATTTCTTGAACATTCTCATTTTTATAGAGATTACTTTTAAATTTAAGAGCACGTTCATCCTCTGCCATTAGTGCATTAAAATCAGCATCAGCGTTATCTTTATTTATCATTACAGGTTGTATAATGCAAGTCGAATGGAATGCTATTAAGTTTATAATAAATATTTATAAATATTCTGATTCTTATTTAATGTTCCCGTAAACTTACCAAAAAATCGTTTTTGTTCAGCCTGTAAACGGAATTGACGTAAATTCGGTATCGGGTGTGTTTGATAATGCAATCTTCGAAGTGTATCTATGAAGATTTGATGATAAAATTGAAAGAGTACATCTTGCAGATGCTGACGCAAATGCTCCTTAAGTGATGTATTAAATAAATGATGCAAATCTAAAGTGGGCGAACCCCAAAAAGAATACTGAAAATCAATGATGATCACATCGATCGGCTGACCGGTCAATTTATCATATTTGAACATAACATTATTCGTCCAAACATCACCGTGTGCTAGTACATTGACATGTCCTTGGATGGGTATAAAGCATTTCTTCCCAATTTCCATATAGTGTGGTTCAAGTGCTAAAAGCTTGTTAGCGTAGTAACTGTAATCTGGCCATTGTTGCAAGAAACGGCCACATGCCATCAAAGTACCAACAAAATATGTACTATAACTATTGGTGTAACGATTGAAGAAGCCACGATCATAGGATTCTAAGCAACCATTCTCACGTTCATTTAAAACTGCCGATGTTGCATGCATTTTAGCCAATTTACGTAAAATCAATTCTACATGTTGCATATCGAGACGTTGTATACGATCTGCCATAATATATCCATGTACACTAAGATCCTCAAAGATCAATGCCTGGCGCTGATAATCCACGTGTATAGCCTTGGCAAACATTTGATCCTCATCATTGATATCATTGAGCAGTTGTTGTAATTTTGGCAACACATTTTCATATATCGACATTTCACGATTGAATATATCATACGGCTTCATTTTTTCACTGGCAAATTCATCACCATCAAACGAAGTCTTCACTACATAATCAGCATTTCGTAGTTCTGTGTCATCCTTGAATTGATATTTGACCTTGATTCGTGTTAGTAAACCACCGAAATTTTCACCTTTCCCTAATGCTGGTATTACATGCAAATCGTAAACTTTCAAGCTAGTATTTTTATGAAATGTGCGCAATATTTGCTCAATATAACATTGATCCAGCCATTCTGGTATTTCCATGGTTGGGAGATGGTTACGACTGTGTGTGTTTAAACTATTTAATTATTTTAAAATCGTTCTTTTTATATAAAGTGCTCATCGTTAGCTCTGATAATATATATATATATATATAAATATATATATATATATATATATATATATATATATATATATATATATATATATATATATAACATATTTATATATATGTACATTAGGGTGATTCTTAGCTCAGTGGACACTATTGTATGATTTAGTCCAATCGCCGCCTAATTCTGTCTGTCCAATTTGGAGCCGTTGATATAGTAGTGGATTACTATTTTAAAAGGGTTCTTCCAATACACCTAATCCGTTCTGAATTATGTGAGTGGAACATATCGAGTGGTCTAAGGCATGATTTTCGTGCTGGATATTCAATATCAACTTAGATCTTGATATATGGTATTTTCTGCTATTTTACATACCACCGCACCGTATACCGCGTTAGATTCAATTTTTTACTTGAAGGTAAAGAAATGTAAAACATTCGAAAATTGGACTTTTATAAAACTTGGCAATTGACTTAACGAACACCATTGACGATGTCACATATTAAGTAACTATCTCTAATCTTAAATTTACATTTCTGTTCAAATCTTCATAAATTAAAATCAAAACCGTTCGTATTGTGAGATAAATATATATATGCAATTAAATTTAATATTATTAATTTTAAAAGTTGACTGTGAAGGACCACATTAATCTACAGCGTAGATATCGTCACAAAACGCAATTTATCACAACATCAAGTTTATGACACAGCGTCTATTTTATGATAATTTACTGTTGTTAAATAGATATATCAAATATTTTCATTGAAAACGACGTGTAGTATAACATTGTTTGCGGCGACCAGCTCATTTTTCACACGTGCCACGAAGTGATGAGTCTATGATTATAACAATATGTTGCTTTCAGTGATGAATATTTGCTAGTCTATAAATGGATTAGATGTAACGATTATTCAACGTTTGTTGTACACGATCGTCTACTATTTATTTTTTATATGAGTATTGTACAAGTTCTGACGTAAGTTTCCTGAAAAATAAATGTGGTTTAAATAAAAAAAAAATAAAAAAGATTTTAATAATATAAAATAATAAACTTAGAGATATAAATGAATATAATCAACCGTGACAAAAATCTAAACTACTCGCACAAAGAGTACAAGAGAGAGAGAGAGAGTAAGAGGGTGGCTTTGTGTAACCTGGCATTATTATGAAGAAAAATTATCTTCCCCTGTCTTGTGGCCCATTCCGGTGGTTTTTCGATCAAAGTATGATTCAAATTGATCATTAGTTGTCGGTAGCGTGCAGTATTAAAAGTTCACCAGGTTTTAATACCTCATTATAAATCACATCTTTCTGATATCACCAAATACAGAGCATTCCCTTATTTGTGCATAGATTTGGTTTTGCAGTTGAAGTTGATGGTCAACCAAGACTGAAGCAACCAACAAATTTTTACCTTTTGAATTCTCAAAATTAATCCATTTTTCATCACCAGTAACAATGCGGTGCAAAAAATACTTTCATTCGTTCCGTTGAAGAAAAATTTCACTGGCGTTTTTCATGTTTGTTGCTGTCTTTCAATCAAACCGTGTGGCACAATTTTCCTGACTTTTGAATCTTTTCTATAGGATGTAAACGGCTAGAAATTTTTGCTTGATAACTATTTAACATTTGTGCTATTTGTTGTTAGCTTAAAGTGTCATCTTCGTCCAATATTTCTTGCAATTCGGGGTTTTGTAACTTTTTCAGCGGTCTTTCACATTCTTCATTTCTCACATCAAAATCATTATTTTTGAATCGTTTAAGTAATCTTTTAAATGTTGCCAATGATAGAGCATGATCATCATAAGTTTCTTTAAGCTTTCGTTGAGATTCTGCCACGTTTTTCTTCAAATAGTAACATAAAAGTAATGCTGTCCGCAAATCATATATTGTAAGTACAAAATTCGATATTTTAACACGAAACAATTTTATATTAGCACTCTCTTATTTATCGAATTCCACGCAAAGCACCAACAAAAATAAGCGACGGCGCTTATTTTAAGTGAGTTTAATTCAACTCGCTTATATTTTAAGCGACCTAAATTATGGGGTTGCAATGTAAAGAAACAGGACTATTGTGAATAGGCTACTGGAATGTGCTTGGGAAATTTCAACAACACGTCAAATTATTGAAAATATAAACAAAACTAAGCAAGCATAAAGCAAAAATAAAGCAAGTGCAAATAAAAATTTATTTTAAATAAACGAATATATTTATTTACCAAATATTCCGCAGAGTTGTTTCTCTTTTATTTTTATTTCGTTTACAAATTTCACGAACAACCATATATACCACCAGCGGTGCTAAGTAAATAAAGGGGAATTATAAGCAAGTAAAAGGGAAATTATATGCTAGTTGGTGTTCTTTTGCAACTAGCTTACAAAAGTATGCAGCTATTGTATTACATATCAAATTTTCAAAACTAACCGTTGACAGATATCAAAGCATTAAAAGGAAGGTATAGCTCGTTCATAATAAACTGCTTATCGGCAAAGGGTCATTTCATATGCATACGCCTGGAAGGTTAGGACAGGTAGATTTTCTTTATACAATATCTAAAACCTATTTTCCACATATCATAAGTGATTCTAAATTGGTTCGATTAAAAACGTATATATACAAACTACCTACCTTGAGTCTGACTTTTACTATTGACTCATTTTCGTAAGGCCATGGTCGGCTCAAAATCAGGACAACAAATATTGTAAATATCAAAATCGATATCAGTTCGCAACAATAAAGGGTTATCCATTTCGCGGTTTCAAAAGTATAGGGCTAGAATTCGACATCTGTCAAACTGAGTTGTTAAAACAATTTCTTTCTTTTTCAGTTCAAAGTCTGACATTTGCGAAAATGGATCGCTTAACTATCGCACAACGCATTAAAATTGTAAAAACCTACTACAAAAATGGTGATTCTGCCACAGCCACATATCGTGCTTTAAGAGGAGATTATGGTTTACATAATCGTCCAACTACGCAAGCAATTGGCAAAATTGTGAAGAAATATGAAGAGACTGGATCGGTTATAGATATTGTAAGGCCTGTGCATCATCGTTTCGCTCGTACCACCGAAAATATGGCTGCTGTAAGTGAAAGTGTTGCCGAAGACCCGAATGTGTCGATTCCTCGTCCTTCTCAGGAATTAGGCGTATTTTACATTTGGCGGCACATTATGGCGTATTTTACATTTGGATCTACACCTACATCCATATAAAATCCAAAAGAATGGTCAGCTGGCTTGACCATTCACAACGTCGTAGATACGTCGAATGGGTGCTTGAACAACAGGCGGTGGACGACGATTTTTCGAACAAAATTTTCTTCAGCGACGAAGCACATTTCTCACTCGGTGGGTATCTTAACAAACAAAATTGTCGTATTTGGGGTTCTGAGAATCCTCAAGTAATTGAAGAGAGGCCACTACATCCACAAAAAGT
This sequence comes from Megamerina dolium, assembly GCA_963854835.1. NCBI lineage: Eukaryota > Metazoa > Arthropoda > Insecta > Diptera > Megamerinidae > Megamerina > Megamerina dolium. Next base: position 52,166,121 of record OY978526.1, on the reverse strand, counting down.
CACTGCTTGGTGCGCTCTTTGGTCCGGAGGTGTGATTGGACCTTACTTCTTCGAAAACGACGATGGAATGACTGTCACCGTCAATTCGGAGCGTTATGGTCATATGATAACCGACTTTTTTTTGCCTGCTATTGAAGAATACGACTTAGAGAATATGTGGTTTCAACAAGACTGTGCCACATGCCACACAACTCGAGCGAATATGGCTTTATTGCAAGAGAAATTTTCTGGCCGCGTAATTTCTCGTCGTGGCGATATCAAGTGGCCACCAAGATCATGCGATTTGACACCGCTTGACTTTTTTTTGTGTGGCTACGCGAAAGATCGTGTTTATGCAGATAAACCTTTAACTCTTGAGCACCTAAAAACCAACATTCGTCACGTTATGGCTGAGATACCGCCCAATATGTATCAAAAAGTGGTCGAAAATTACCTCAAAAGAATCGATGCTTGCAACAATTCGCGTGGTGGTCATTTAAATGATGTAGTATTTCACACATAATGTCAACGTTCAAACTTTATAATAAAGAAGAAATATCATGATAAAAAATATTTTATATGTGTTTTATTTACCTTTACTTTTGAAACCGCAAAATGGATAACCCTTTATATTGCACATAAAAAAAAATAGCGTGAGTATGTATTAATGCCTTAATTCTATAATATTCATGACTGAAAATTATGACCATCGTTTTTCTGATTTCTTTGAAGAAGTTATTTCTTAAGGTCATAAAACGCTTTTTGTTTTCAGTCGATCCTTTTTTCGGACAACCAATAATAGAACATTTTTGGAGCATAAACATCAGCATAAAATCAGTAATTTGCAAAAATTTTCTCAGATGTCGACAGGCGTATTGTATTTACTTTCTTCAAACTAATAAATGCGTGCACAAATATTTCTCAGCCCACTCAACGCGTGGTTGATTACAAAAAAAAAAAAGAACAATCTATATTATTTATTCGCTTAAAGATCTGCTCTGCATATAGTATAATATAGATTTATACATCCATATGTGTATAATAAGTATGCACATTTAAATTACAATAGTAATAAAATCCAGACAGTACTATATCACAAACATTGTAAAATGTAGATATAAAAACGTTTTACTTATCCGGATGAAAAGTTAGTATTTACAGTGACATTGAGAAAAGTACACGGGCTGGGAATTAAATAAAATTATCATATATTTGAATCATATATAAAATGTCCAGTACAACGCAAGTTATAAGCTCAACCGAAAATTTACATCATGCATCAAACACGCTAACGACAAATTTAACTAAGGAACCAAATTCAGGCACCATAATACACGGACATGGACCAGAATGGTTGACAAAAAATTATATGGAGAATTGTTTGCGATCATATTACAACGATAGTAAATTGAACATTCACAAAATCGATATACGTCCTGCGTTGGGAAAGGGTGAAAATTATGGTGGCGTACTAACTCGTATTAAGGCCGAATTTAAAATGGGTTCCGGCTGTAATAAAACGGGACATTATATTGTGAAAACTTCGTATGAGGGTAATGAATTTGCTTGTAATATGATGGAACCGTACGATATCTTCAACCGTGAAATGTCCATCTATAAATCTGTTCTGCCCAAGTTGAATTCATTGCTGCGTGAGCTCAATGATGATGAACAAATTTTCGCTGAGACAATGATGATCGATTCCGAGAGATCAGCTTTAATATTCGAAGATTTAAATGTACGCGACTTTGTGATGCCCAATCGTATACAAGGTTTAGATATGGATTTGACAAAGATCATACTGCGAAAGTTGGCAAAAATGCATGCAGCATCTGCTGTTTTGAACGAACGCGAAAACGGCACATTGGAATGCTATAATCGTGGTATGTTTAATCGATATACAGAAAATTATGCACCTGCTTTTGTTGGTTTATTGGAGGCTTGCATAAGACTTGTAAATCGTTGGACCGATTTCAAGTATTATGGCGAAAAGTTAAATAAACTCAAACCACAATATATGGAATTGGGAAAACGTGTCTTTGATCCAATCAAAGGTCATCTTAATGTACTGGTACATGGTGATCTTTGGACGAATAATGTGATGGTTAAATATGATCATATTAGTGGCAAACCATTGGATGTGATTATTATAGACTTTCAGTATTCAGCATGGGGATCGCCAGCTATCGATTTACATTATTTATTTAATACATCTCTAAAGGAAGATATGCACTTAAATGCCCACGACGAGTTAGTACAATATTACCATTCGATATTGACGGATACGCTGAGGAAATTACTATTTAAACAGCGTATACCAAGTCTTCATAGCTTTCACTTACAAGTGGATGAGAAAGCGTTCTATGGTATGATCATATCAGCACCTACTTTTATTAAACATATAATGATATGTTACATTATTCTATTACGAGTTGATTTAATATTTCTTTTCTCAATAGCTTTCAATTCCACTTGCGTTGTTTTGCCTGTTCAACGCAATGAAGAGACAGAGGACGCTGATTTTACAACATTGATGCAAACAAATGAGCGTTCTATAAATTTTAAAAACACCTGCTATAAGAATAACTATTGTCAAAGAATGATCAGACAATTATTGCCAGTATATGAACGTAAGGGATTATTGGATTTATATCAATAGCAATAGTATGGTATAACCACGAAATATATTTCAATCTATGTATATGTATTTTTACTCATAACCCTAGAATAATACCATAATTTGGTAGTGCGTACAATAGAATATCCGTGTGTTACTGTTTAGTTAATGACATGTAAATTATAGTCGTTATGTATATTAAAACATTTAATAAATAACATGGTGGTAATTAGAACAATTTTATTACAAATAATTTCAAATAAATTTTATTGATACATATGTAATAAAAACTTGATTTTTAATATACATCTTTTTGCTATAGACCGTCCAAGATCCATCTAAAATATGAGCGAAAGGGAACGTGTCCATTCATTGAAGTCTTACTGTCTTTTGTCCTTCTTTCAGAAATAACACTTAATAGCATAATCCAACTATCGTAGAACCACTCCTTCATTTAATTTTGCGCGACCATCTAAAGCCTCTCCTCTACATCTTTACATGCTACAGACCTGGTGAATCCACCATTGACCATATAGCAAAATCTTATTGAAGAGCCAAAAGATATATGTTAGGACTTACGCAGTAGATAACAGTTTTATTGACAAGTATGCACTGATCCTGATCACTATTGTGTGATTATATTATTCTTATCTTAGATAGGTCTCGGAAACTCTATAGCACAAAGATTTACTATTTGACTGCTATTGAAAGTAGACAACCACGTGAATTACGTCTAAAATTGTACACCATCAAACAAATTCCGTTACTTTTTACAACTTCACTTTGTTTGCTTATACAAAATAATGAAACCGGTGGGCAAATATTTAATTCAAAGCTTTGATGAGCTTTTATATGAGCAATTTAAATAAACTCATTCTCATAATAGCATAAAAATAGAAAAGTAGGTAGGTAAACGCTGAAATAAATTTGCAATTGCCTCCTCTAGACTGAAAGCTTACTTTAGGAGAATTTTAGGGTCATACAAATTTTCGTCCCTGGCGATTCCTAAAACAGACAAAATCAAGTTTTCTTTATAATTCTTTTAATTATTACTCGATTCCAAAGTGTGATATATCTTTTATATGAATATAAAAGATCATTTTAAGTGCTGTATATCTTTCTCAGATCCTTTAACCCTAGAATGCTTCCTTAACCTACTTAATCTACTTAGTTCAAATAACTCAATTTCTACTCCATAAATGCAAAATTAGTCTTCATAAAACTAAACGTTTCAGTAGGCGATGTATTTCTTTCATTGGAAGCGTGCCAATAAATTAATTAACAAAAATATTACAGCGTTATGTGGTGACTTATGTGTATAGCGCACTAAGAACATACTACATATTACAATGATATTCTTTTGAGCGTGAGAAAATTAAATATTCTCTCTGGTTTGGGAGGACGTTGCCCGGTGGTCGCAACGTGAAGGACCCCCATTAATAATGAAGGCGCCATCACATAGTAAGCAGAGCAAGCTACATGACTACGCCTCATTAACAAATAAATGTGTCATCACATAGCGCTCAGAAGAAAGGATTGCGATAGCCTCACCCGGTTGAGGCAGTTAGATACGTTACCTTGCGAACACACCACCTCACCAGGCGGATGAAGGGAGTGGCGAAAATTTTCTCGGTTAGAGGTTGTGCGTTGGGTTAGGGACCCGCCACATTAAAAATCCCCCCCGTGATTAGTATAAAAATGCCTCGGAAACGAACTACCCCATTTGTTGATGACCCTCTCAAATGAAATAAGGACCATGATTTAGGGATATGCACCTGGAATGTCCGGTCCCTTTATAGGGAGGGTGCCTCTATCCAGCTGGTTAATGTCCTCGAGAAATACAGAGCTGACATCACCGCTCTCCAGAAAATGCGATGGACAGGACAGGGCTGCTCCAAAAGAGCGTCTTGTGACATCTACTACAGTTGCCATGCTGAAAGGCACGAATTAGGATGTGGATTTTTGGTCAGCAAGAGACTACGACATTTGGTCTCAGAGTTCACGCCTGTGAACGAACGGCTGGCCACAATCCGCATCAAGGCAAAATTCTTCAATATCAGCCTTATATGTGCCCACGCTCCGACGGATGAGAAGGACAATGTTACCAAGGAGAGCTTCTTTCAGCACCTCGAAGAAGGTTACGACTGTTGCCCACCACGATATCAAAATCGTGATTGGCGACTTTAATGCCAGTTTGGGCAAGGAAGGTACCTTTGGGCCTACTGTCGGAAAATTCAGCCTCCACCAGAACACCTCCGATAATGGAATGAGGCTGATCGACTTCGCCGCAGCACGGAACATTGTAATTGGTGGTTCCACATTCCAACATCTCGATATCCACAAAGCGACATGGCTGTCTCCAGGTCAAAGTACAAGAAACCAAATTGATCATGTGGTGATTGACGGAAGGCATGCTTCCAGTGTGATGGACGTGAAATCGATCCGTGGTGCCAACATCGACTCGGATCACTACCTTGTTGCAACTAAGGTGCGCACACGTTTATGTGTCGCAAATAACAAGAGAAGTCCCACACAGAGAAAGCTCGACGTCAGTAAGCTGCGATCACCAGAGACAGCAGATGCATTTTCCACTCGACTATCGGATCTGCTTATGCAGAACACTCCCCCAATTGATGATACATGCGCACGGTGGACACATATATCCCACTCCACGACTACTGCTGCCGAGGAGGTAGTCGGTTACTACCGTCCACTGAGAAATGAGCGGTATGATCAGGAGTGTCGCGACGATACCGCATAGAAAGACGCCGCCTACAGAAAAACCTTCGTGCAGGCGCAACGCGAGCTGTTAAGGAGCGGTACAGAGAGAAAAGGAGTGCAGTGAGACGCAAGTGTGAGGAGATAGAGATGTGTACCGACAAGAATGACACTCGAAAATTCTCCGTAAAGATCAAGCGCCTGAGTGGCGGTTTAAATCCCGGAGCCTCTTCTTGTAGTGATGGAAATGGGAATCTGGTTACAGATGTCCAGAGTGTACTGAACCTATGGAGGGAACATTTCTCCACGTTATTGGTGATGCTACGAACAATTCCGCCAGTAGAGGAGATTGCCTGATAACCCCAACTACAGATGATGGTGTTGGCGTTGGCGTTTCACCACCCGACTATGACGAGGTTAAAACAGTCATAATGAGGCTGAAGAACAACAAAGCTGCAGGTGCTGATGGCCTGCCTGCCGAGTTGTTTAAGACCGGAGGCGATGCGCTGTTCGCCTGCATGCACCAGGTCATCAGCAGAATATAGACGGATGAAAGCATGCCTGCTGATTGGAGGCTCAGTGTTCTCTGTCCCGTACATAAAAAAAGACCTCACAATTTGCGCCAACTACCGTGGAATAAGCTCCTGAGCATCGCATACAAGGTTCTA